>JAHZMU010000090.1:0-18120 GCA_027743725.1 Rambutsinella grinnellia | reverse complement strand
TAAAAGTATTTTAAAGGAATTGTTGCGTAAATGTTTTAATCAGCATGAGAGCATCTTTGGGGCATTCTGATAGTTATCATTTTGGTGCAATGCGGCCATTGTTGAAGAGGAAAACCTGCATTTTTACTTGAACGGGTACATACGACAAGCACAGGTAGGGGAACAAAGTGAAACAGGTGCGTTCACCAACAACGCAGAGCCATGGACAAGTTGCCATGACGAATAGCTTGATGCACAGAAATGAGCTTAGGAATGACAGCATTGAAAAAGCTTCATCATCATCACATCCTGTAAAAACCTTTAACGTCTAACAATGCACAAATAATGGACAAGAATTTTTTGCCTCAAGCTCTCTACAATCCAGTGAGATAGGAGAGAGAAATGTATTAGGGATTGTAGATGAAACCCATCCCCATTTTTTATTTGTTGATATTTTTCGGTTTTGACTTCCACTTGTTGACTGTGAGGACAGTTGTCAAAATTAAAATTAAATATCATTTAAGTCCAAATTTAAAGCATTGAATAATTTAGAAAGAATAAAGTGTTGGAAAGCTTTAGAATAAATAGCATTTTAGGGAAGAAGGAGACTATGTGAGTTGTTTGGAACATGTCGGTTCTCAGTGATTTTGAAGACTGGAAGGAAAACCCCGAGTATAAAATTGTCGGCCCGGCATTCGCTGATTATACGGGATTTTACGTTAGGAGAGAGAAATGTATTAGGGATTGTAGATGAAACCCATCCCCATTTTTTATTTGTTGATATTTTTCGGTTTTGACTTCCACTTGTTGACTGTGAGGAAAGTTGTCAAAATTAAAATTAAATATCATTTAAGCCCAAATAAAATTTAAAGCATTGAATAATTTAGAAGGATTAAATAGCTTGAAAGCTTTAGAATTAATAGCATTTTAAGAAAGAAGGAGACTATGTAAGTTGTTTGGAACATGTCGGTTCTCAGTGATTTTGAAGACTGGAAGGAAAACCCCGAGTATAAAATTGTCGGCCCGGCATTCGCTGATTATACGGGATTTTACGTTGGGATAAGCATTGTGACAGTATTTGCTCTGGGGATTATTGTGTTGAACGTTGTCCTCTGTTGTTGCTCTCCTTATAGGCAATATTGGAGAGATCCGAATACGGGAAATCGGTAAATTAGATATTAAAATATTTTTAACTGATGCAATATTAAGCCTGATAAACTTTTTTTTAAACAGAATAATATTTCCGGTGTTTATACACTCTCCGCACAACCAACCCCCACTTACTCTACAACCAGAACTGTCGGAAATTGTTATTGTGGATAACACCAAATAAAAATGTTATTCCCACTCTGGCCACCCGTGGCAATAATTGCCATATTTGTTATGCTGTTGGTTATCATAATCCTCATATACGGGGATAAGATATTTGCCCGTGTGAGAACGCAAACGGGTAGGATGGCGGTGAGGGCAAGACCAAGTCTGGAGCCGATGATGAGGATGGGTACTAGTGGGGGAAGATATGAGCCACAGCAGCAACAACAACAACAGCAGCAGTTTCACCAACAAGAGATCATTCAACAAAGATATTCTCCCCAGCAGCAGCATCAACAACAGTTTCAGCAGCGATTTGAGGCACCCATGGAACTCCAGAAACAGTCCACTACTTATGGACATCGAGAAATTGAAGTTTGAAACGAGTTGTTCATTTTTATCACCTTTTTATACTTAAAGTAGTTTAACAATTTTGTAATTTTATATAAATTTTATAATTTTTCTATTAACTCTGCCATGACGTAGATTAGTTCATCAGTGAATCTCATCAGCCTTTGCATTTATAGCCGGTGGAAGCCTTTAATATTTTTATGATAAGGTTAATTGTGACATTTTAAATGTTCAGAATAAATTATTTGTCAACACAGTTAAAAATATGGTAAACCTTTTATTCTTTTATTGTCATTTGGTAATAAATTTTTGGCATTTTATACGAACTAATTATAAAACGTGTGGATTCAGGAATAATGGGCTATGCATTTATTAGTTTCATTATGAAGGAAATGACTCATTCAAGCAAATTAAATTTTTGCCACGTATTTATTACTCGACAATATTAATTACGAAAATTATCAAGTTATAAAAATACTTTAAAGATTATATAATATGTACATATTTAAATATATTTTTTCTACACAAGTATAAGGACTAATCTGGATTATTCTACATGGCATTTTCATCACCGCCAGCGGCTCCTAGCTGTTCATCCACCCTTTGAACACAAATTTAAAATTATAACCTCAATTTTCTAAATAAATATTTTTATTAAAATTACAATTCTCCATCTTCAAGCTCAAGCTGTTGGTTCAGAAGCTGCAACTCTCGATCGTCAATTGTGGACGTGATCTCTGCATACGACACGGCTCTGCTTGGGCCTGCAACCACGCCTCGTTGCGCCAATTGCCTCTGCTGTAGCCTGCGTGCTTCCTCCACATCCCAAGTGTCATCAAGGTTGAGTCCAGCCAGCACCATCCTAAGCTCTCCTTGTTGGCGAAGATTCCGTTCGTCAGCAAGATCCCTGGCGTACGAGTTCAAGTGGTCAGCTTGAACCTTGGGCGTGTGCCTTCAAACTAGCCACTTCTTCTTTCAGCCGTTTATTCTCCTTCTCCAGATACTCCCTCACTTTATTTAGTTGGCTAACATAACCATCCAGCATCCGATTCTCACTTTGGATGGTCTCAAAACGTTTTTCCAATTGTTCAATGCTTGCCCTCATTCCCATTCTCTGTTTTGAAATCAAATTTATTCATTTTCATTCAAATTTATCTTTAATTAATTATTATCTAAATTATATTTAACCTCTTTTGGTTGTTGAGACATTTTGAAATTTTTTCGGTAGTTTTCAAATGAAACTTTAAGGAAAATTTTAATATTCGTAACGTTAGAAAACGCTGTGCAGTTTTTTGATCTTTCCAAAGAAAAAGTTATACTCGCTCTGCTTCTTAATCAGAACAACGAATTCGGGGAAATCGTCACTATAAAATCAATTGCTTCATTGCTGTCCTCGAAAAATTCATTTTATGAGTAATGAAATTACGTATAATTCCTATTGTCTTTTCCACTTCAATAGAAAAAGAATAAAGTTATTGACCAAAAAAGACAAAGACATTTGTAATTATGACCATGGCTAATTGCAATATTAAAATAATTTACGAATTAATCTCCGCCATTTTGGAGATTTTCTGCAAAATATCTTTAGTTCTAACATATGCTATTAACTATTTACTTGTATGATTATTCCATATTTAAAATATGACAATTAATGAAATTCATATGAAAATCAAACATTTCCTTCCATCCCCACCCATATTTTTTTAGACTTGCAAAAAATGTGAACATTTTTTATTTATTTCCATCCAACAAACATTTTNCTATTAACTATTTACTTGTATGATTATTCCATATTTAAAATATGACAATTAATGAAATTCATATGAAAATCAAACATTTCCTTCCATCCCCACCCATATTTTTTTAGACTTGCAAAAAATGTGAACATTTTTTATTTATTTCCATCCAACAAACATTTTGTCGTCTGTAGTACTTAGCATTTACGTGTAACCCTTTGTTACTCTCATTTTTCGAAACGTTTCCTTGCGAAATTCTTGCTAGAAAATCCTCGTATTATATACCATGTGTATAATTGCATGTAAATTAAAGCATGTTCCATAAGAAAAAATGCACAACAAAATTCGCGCATATTGTGTTCAACCTTTAAAAATTGTGTAAAGTAAAAACAATGTAATATACAGTTTAATACTATAATGATATAGTAGTTAACATCCGCCAAAGTTAATCATACCAGTTAATAATTCTAAGTGCTACTATATAAATATAATTGCAGAATCATATTTCCCTCTACATTTTGCGGCTTCTCTCCTCTAATTATCCTTGTATTCAACTTTTTGAGATTCAGATTAAATTTTATTAAAAAAATCTCACCCCAAACATAAAAATTATTCTTTTATACAAAAAAAATTATCTTTCATCGCCTACTCGACTTATGCAAGTCCAAAAACATGAAAAGTATATCATTTCCATTCGATTATTCCAACCGGTTGCTATAGTAGTTAACATCCGCCAAAGTTAATCATACCAGTTAATAATTCTAAGTGCTACTATATAAATATAATTGCAGAATCATATTTCCCTCTACATTTTGCGGATTCTCTCCTCTAATTATCCTCGTATTCAATTTTTTTAAATTCAGATTAAATTTTACTAAAAAAATCTCACCCCAAACATAAAAATTATTCTTTTATACAAAAAAAAATTATCTTTCATCGCCTACTCGACTTATGCAAGTCCAAAAACATGAAAAGTATATCATATCCATTCGATTATTCCAACCGGTTGCACACATACCTCCTAGACGCAACTCAACTAGCTCCTTTCGGATAACAAACAATTATCAATTTGTGTTATTCATTGTCAACAATCAGTATATAATTAGCTATATTAATGAACATGTGATTGATGCAGTTTTGCAAGAGTTTTTTTCAATTTCTTAAAGTCTATAATAGTTATAGAAAGATTGTAAAAAGTTGTTTGCATTTTAAAAATGTTCAAGTTTCTCCTCGTGGGAGGAAACCCTCTTAATCGAAAAACTATCAGTGATTGAATAATACACTCAATGTATTATCTTTCTAGAGAACTGTTCGTTCATCATGCGCTTAAACTCTAGTCCATCCTTCAATTTACAAATATCACTACGTCTCGTTAGAAAATACGGCTAGATGAGAAAGCAATACACTTTTTAGTCATTGTCATTAACTTGTTTGATCTTATCCAAATATTTAGTTAACAAATTTAGTTAATTGTACAATCTTAGCTTTTATATGATCAACCATCACGAACAAACTTGTAAAACTTGACACATTTTTCTCTTCCTTAAAAAACTCAGAGCATATTCCATCCCATCACCTCTAAAATATCTTGAAATTTACATGCAAAATTCTGACTTTATATCCAACGCGCTTTTGCTGATAAGGTAAATGGTAAAATGCCAATATTATTATAGTCTACTTAATACTCAATGAATAATCGTCATATTTATGTAACTCTAAAGTTGTTATCATCGGAAACGGATCTGGGAGAGAAAAGTGCTTGCTTATCCACATTTTCTCCTTTTCGCACCTCTTAACTTTTAAGTGAGGATAAGACCTGCATGGAAAACTTGTATAAAAATCTGTATCGATTGTATGAAAAAACACCTCGTTATTAAAATGTGTTCTACTTCAGTTGGTCTTTTTTTTCGAGAAAGATGAGAGCAAAACGTTGAAAGAAATTCACTCTCACTTCTCCCCAAAATACTACACTTGTATATGAAAAACTGTATAAAAATGGAAAGTAACCGTTTAGTTTTTATCAAAAAGGCATTATTACTCCGTTCATTGTGTAAAGCTAAAAAATAAGAAAGTTATGTAGTTTTGTAAGAAAAACATGAACGAAATCAGTTTAAAAAATAACAGCTTTTTTACTTTCTCCTGTAAGACGATGTGCATAGTGAGCTCTCAAAAATGCATTTCTTTGCTGGGAAATCGACTTTTCTATACTTTCTTTCTTCACTAAAGTATAAATGTTGTCTTGCTAAAAAAATGAAAGAATTCCATCCTGTGTATACCTCAATTCCAAAAGAGTTTTGCCGTTTTTTAAGCATTCAATTAGTCGCTAGTCTTTGTCACTTGTTCATTCGATTCGTTTTTGAGCTAGCTTAAATCTTAGCCTAAATCTTATAAGTTAAAACTAGGAACAAAGTCTAGATCCATATTTTTTAAGGATAGCACTCGTGAAATGTGTGGTTCATGACTATTGTGGCATGGCTAGGGTTTCAATCTGACTATAATATCATTTCAAAAATTTTATCATTTACAAACTAGCTCTGTACATAACAAAATGGAGTTAGTTATTAATCAAAACGTTAAGCAACTCCCAACAAATGTACACCTTTTTATTCATGTCTAAAACTATATTTTTAAGCTTAACTTTGACTATGATTTTTTCATTTAAAAATCGAATCACATTTAAAGAGTAGTTCATAATTGGTTTATAAAATGGCTGTAGTAAGGAATAAGTTGATTTTAGCAAAAATTGGCATTACAAAAAAAATTTAGATTGCGTTTTTAAAAACTTTAACATTCTTAATTAATCATATTTACTTCTTGCTTGTAGCAGGAAACAGTCTAGAAGTAGAACCATTAAATTTAACAATAGTTTTGTGATTATTTGTCGAGAGAAAAATTGTTTAAAGCAGTTTCTCCGAGGCTATGTCTACACATACAGCCTACTTAAGATATTTTCCCTTAAGATTATCGAACGCACACCAAAAAATTCTCATTTTGCAAGTTGAATCCTGAATTGATATATAAATTTAGGTTGAAAAGACTACAAGTTTCAAAACTGTCTAAAAGTTTTCCTTTACAATTCCATTCTCCCTACTTTCTCCATCCGTCAATTGATCGCCCTGCGTTTTTTAAATATTTTTTAAGAAAGAGAACACCAGTTTCCTCCTCGTTTACTTATAGTTTTTTTACAAAATCAAGTAATCAGTCATAGTTGAAAAATGTAGAAAAATTTTAGTAGAAAAAAAGCAGTATTTTTTTACTCTTTGTTGAAATTAATAATGTAATAATCTACATTTTAGAACCCTTATCTTTCTCATCGTTATGAATTCCGCAGTTCGGACTAGTTTTGGTAAAAACTGTAGAAAACGTTTCTTGCAAACTGTTAGGCATATGATAATTATGATGTATACAAAGACTTGTGATTATGGTTGATTACAATTTTTTTAAACAGTAATTACAACTGAAGATGAGATAGCTTAACTCTGAAAACACCTTCCATCTCATTATTATCTGTGAATGATGGACACTGTGAAATCCATTGAAAATCAAGTTGCACCTTGTTCATGTTTCTCTTTCCGTTTCTTTCAACGTCAATTTCCTGAAATGTCTTAAATATTAACACTTTCCAAATTGTATAAAGAAACGTATAAAAAGTTTTNCAGTAATTACAACTGAAGATGAGATAGCTTAACTCTGAAAACACCTTCCATCTCATTATTATCTGTGAATGATGGACACTGTGAAATCCATTGAAAATCAAGTTGCACCTTGTTCATGTTTCTCTTTCCGTTTCTTTCAACGTCAATTTCCTGAAATGTCTTAAATATTAACACTTTCCAAATTGTATAAAGAAACGTATAAAAAGTATTCCTCTTTCCAACACACTTTAAAGGACTTTAAGAGAGATTTTATACAAAAAGTGCTATAAAAATGGGTATCTTCAATTGCCCATTTACATCCTATTGAGATTGAGATATTTTTTAGAAAGATGATGCCTTAATTATAATATGTAAATTGCACATTTCTAATTACTATATTGTTGAGTCAAAAAAATTAACATCATCTTCAATTACCCATTTACATCCTATTGAGATTGAGATATTTTTTAGAAAGATGATGCCTTAATTATAATATGTAAATTGCACATTTCTAATTACTATATTGTTGAGTCAAAAAAATTAACAACTTCTTCCCCAATTAAGCTTGTCTGTTCCTAATCACAATACATTTAAGGTTTAAAACGGTCTGCACTGATAAAGGAGAGCAAAGTACTCCACCCCTTCCACCAAAGCTTACATAGGTCGAGCTCAATAACTTCGTTTTGGAAGGCAAATCTCAGAGAAAAGTGAACGTTTGTAATTTCCATCACCCAACACGATCTTCTAGTCGAGTCAAATTGAAGTCAGTCAGTGAGCGATACTTTTTGCGAGTAAAAGAGAACGCGAATTAGTCTGAGCATAGAAAAAATGAAATGATAAGTATGCAAATTAAAAACTTATACAAATTTTTTAGGGCTTTGATAACAATCAAAATAACATTTCCATTTAATTAACAACAATAATAAAAATAATCCATTAAGTAAAGGAGGGAACAAAAAATAAAAACTAAAAAAAATATCCTTGTTTTCTCCGCTAGTAGATTTTGGAACTAAAACCACTAACTAGTCCACTAGTGTTATTAAAACCACTTGAAGGTGGTTAACTACACGAGCAAAAGTGTACTACATGATGAGACAGTTAATCAACTTTGATTATTTTTTGGCAACACTGACACAAAACAAAAAAAAAACGACAAGCAAAAATTATTTATAAAACAAACTCTTATTTAAAAATACAATATTTGCACCTTTAAATTCAATGAAACCGAAGGAAAAAACATGCTCATTAGTTACAAGGCGAAGGGACTTGTAAAACTTAAAACTAAACTCTTTTTTAATAATCACAACATTTTTAGTTCATGCCTTAATATTAATTACTCAATCCAATCCGATAAAAAAAGCGGAAGTTTCTTTTATAAACTTGGAAAAAACAACACCAGCCACTTATCACAAAAACTGAAGAGGTTCTCCCAAGAACATTACCTAAGCTAAAAAATATTTACTAAAACCTCAATTAACTAATCCCAAAAAACTAGCCTAAATTATTTGATTGTATAACCTTGAAATTATTAGGACCAGTCAGTCAGTCGTTTATTATTTAGCACGACAAAGGCGAGATATTTTATTAGTTTCTAAAAAATAAAATTCAGGGAAGCCATGTGTATATATATCATGCAGCTTGATAAAAATTAAACTTGTAAACTCTGTTTTCTCTAGTTGATCACAAACCTTTGGTAATTGCAGTAGTTTAGGAGCATCATTATAGTTGGCCCAACTCTACTTGTATAAAAACAAGATAAGCAGAGGAAGAGACAAAAATAATAAAGGGAGTGAGACAAATTCGGCGATGAAAAAAATCCACAAAAAAAATAATAAAAAATAATAAAAATAGAAAGTGACTAGCCCTTAGACTGCTTAACCTTTTTCAATTTTTTTTCTTCTATGGATGATCCCCAGTTTATTTACGATTTCAACAGTCTATATCATTTAACAAATGGGTTTGAAACAAAAAAAAATGAGAAAAAATTATAAAGGAAAGAAAACACCTTCGGTTTTGTTCCGGTTTCTAATTAAAAGCTAATACAAGAAGGAATACTTTCCTTTAACAAAAAAAAATATTTTAACCTGAAAAATCTCTCTCATTAACCACTAGTATCACTAACAAAGCTAAAGTGTTTGTAAGGAGGAGGTGAAAAATATTAATAAAAAAGAACTGATTGTCTCATGACAATAATGCTGGTATTTTTTTCTCTTTAAAAAATCCCTTTTCGATCTTGATTTAAAACCTAAAAACTAACTTTTATAAAAGATATTGACCACTAGCTCATTAAAGAAATTACAATCTCTATAGTATTCCTAGTACAACTGCTAAGCTTTGACTGTCTTCTGACTTGTTTTATTTGATTAAACAGACTGACTGACTCAAATTAACTGACTGTATTTATTCTTAAAGAATATCGCATATCCTTCCAGTTAAAAAACTCTCACTCGTATCATTTATCTCCCTTGAATTGTCTTTATGATTTGTTGAGGAAGAAATCATAGTTTCGTGTGACTTTTTTTGTTTAAATTGTATAAGTGTTAAAAATTCAGTGGCTTTTTTGTTCTGTTTGAAAAAAACCGTTACTATCCTACACGTTGTTGGTTTGTAGAAAAAATTGGTAAAAAAACGATTAGTCGAAAGTGAATGGCTTTTGCTCTACTAGATCAACCAGTATGAAATCTATGTTTCCTTGACTCTCTTTCTCTCTCTCTCATTTAAGATGTGATATAAAAAGTACCATTAAAAAAGTTCTCCTCAACTGTCCCGAGTTTTTTAGTTGTTAGAGCTTTACCGTTACGACGATCCAATGTCGGTTTTAATGCTCCGAATTAAAAGTATCTTTTAGTTAAAACATGTGCTACCGTTGTTGCTCTTGTGGTGATTTTTAAAATGAAATTTAATGTTAAAATGGGTTCTTCTTCCCCCTACGGTATCCATCCAGTTGGTGGACGTGCCTAGAAACGTTTAAAAAAATATTATTATTAAAACCTTAAACATCAAAGGGTAAACTATAAATATTTTAAAAAGAAATAATCCAACTCAAATTTTCAATTAAATATTAATTAGAAAACTTTGAGGTTGTTACATAACAAGTCAAAAATTGTTGAGAAGTTTCATACCTTTTTTTAAGAAACGGCAATTTTAATGTTTTTATAGATGAAGTGATTGTGTTGGGTTGTTGTGAGTTGCATGCACTTATTTTGGGAAAGTTATAACGGCTTTGATGTCAAAGTGTTCTTCAAGTGTGTAGCTCTCTGACTATATTTTTTGACGGAAAAGAATGAGGTAAAGATTTGTAAAAAGACGAAGAGCAAGTAGATTATAGAAAAATGTTGATGAAGTTGAAGATTTTTTTTTAAAAAGATTTTGTTTTGCTGGTGAAATTGACGACGATGTAAAAATTTGTTGCTTTTGTAGGTGGAGAAGAGGAGCCTCTATACTTGCGAGTTTACGGTTACTAGTCTCCTATAATAGTTAGGACTGTGTGGGTGGTGATGGACAGGGAAGTGAACACAACACGCACGAGCACCAACGAAAACAAAAAAAAAACACAGAAGAGGCATAAAAATATTAGTATTGATATCTCTTTCAAGAATATGAGAAAAAGTTAAGCAATTTTTGATGTGTTAATGAGATCAAAAGATTAGACTCGTAACGGGAGAAGAAACTTACCGAAAAGGTAGAGCCCTTGGTCTATCAGCACCTTCTTTAACAAGTGGTTTGTGATATTCTCTTCCAGGTCGGGAGTGAATTGTCGCCCAGCAATGTTCACAATAATACTAATATTGAAAGAAAATTGATTAGGATGGGTGGAGATGTATATTATTGTGGTGACTGAGAAAGACATTTACCTGCAGACAAGTAACATTAGCACAGAAAAAGGGCGCAAACTTCCCTCCACATCGTCCTCCGCCACACTCATCACATAACTGATCGTCGAGAACATACGGTTTCACTTCCACCTGAGAGGAATGGAAATATGATTAGATTGAATGAAAATGGTAAAATGTAAGAAATTTATTGGGAGGAATAATAAAAGAGGATGCAGCACCAGAATTGGGACCACCCACACCGACTCCGACGCCAACTCCGCGTGGACTTACATTTGCCACTCCGACGCCAACGGCGGTGGGTCCCATTGAGCCGTCTACTTCATCGAGTAGAAAGCCGGCATTTGCGTTCGGACCACCCACACCCGTTACGTCTTCAGCACCACTGGCATAGTTCCACTTGGCTACACCACTCCGGCCGTCCAACTGGTCTGTACCGGCATTACCAGTTCGCATCATGTCAGAGAGGTATTGCTCCAGGGAGCGCATGTTGTCTAGAGGACCAGCACCATTACGTTCTGAGAACATGCCTGTTCCATCCCCATCTCCTGTGACTACAGTTTGACCGTCATATGGCGGTTGAAATGGCCCTTTTCTAGTGTACGATCCTCGGTAGTTCGAGGCAACCATCATTGTTGGACTCGGCTTTCTTCTGAAAAGCAGGACAATAATTGGTCAATGTTGAGTTGTTAGTATTTTAAAATCATTAAAACTAATTCAAACACTGACGACGACTTACCCATACATAGCACCACTAGTTTTCAAACTAGGTCGAAGTGGTTGTCTCGGTTGTTGAAAACCGAAAGGGGGAAACCTGCCCATCACCCCACCACTCGTATTATTCCCCGCTGGCCTTTGTGCCTGTTGGGGACCATATGGCGACCGTCTTGGACCAAAAGGGCCGTTTTGCGTTATACCAGCTAAGTATTTAAAACCACATATTTATTATTAATTCAGATTACAAGCAGTATTTTAAAACAAAATGATGGCGGAGCAAGCAAAAATTTCTTACTCATATTAGGAGGAGGCCCAAAGTTCTGAAAAAAGTATCCATTCTGCTGGAAACTGAGCGCTGAATTGAAAAAGTAGTTAAAGTCTTCAACTGGTGGTCCGGGAGAAGGCCACACTGGTCCAATCTCAGTAATCTGACCTTGTCCTGCACTGCCCCCACCTGGCGACGTTCCTTGCCCACCTCCCACAGCATTTACCGCATTCACCGCATTTACGTTCGCCACCGCTTGAGCAGCGGCCGCGGCCGCCGCACATGCTGAACTGTTTGTGGTGGCTCCAGCGCTCCCACTCAGTTTGCTACCGGCACTGGATGTATCAATCACCGGAGGGTTTTCGCTTGTTGCTACTACCGGAGTCTTGTAACTCTCGCCGTCTTCGCTCATACTTTAAATAAACAGAGTTTCTGACGCTCGCTGCTGCTCGGATAATTATAATGGTAGCGGTAATAAAGCTCTCACACTTTAACGGATTAACCAGCACCTTTTACTTTCTCCTCTCGCATTTGCTTTAAGACACTCACTTTAACTAGTCGTGTAAACGTTTTAAAAATTGTTTAGAAAAAATTCTACCTACGACGGTTATTTACATTAAAGTAGAAAAGTAGAAAAAAGATAAAAATTGTTGAAGAGAACACAAATTTTCAGAAGGGTCTCCGACCACTTCGCTTCTTGATGACTCCCTTGAAGAATACGTAGTGGATGAGTCTCATCCAGTCATCCAGTGCTACCATGTAAATTTCATAGAAGCCCCATTTTCCCAGATACGTCTATGCGTTCCAAAAAAAATCAAAAATCTCCTTTTATTTACACCCCAAAAACAAATTTCTCCAACATCTCTTTTAATATTATACAAACAAATTTATCTCACCAATTAGTAAATCCTTGCTCCTTCTGATGCTCTTCACGATGTGAGACCATCTTCAAATTTTTCCCTTCATGTCAAAATTTTACTACAATTCCTAAGGCAAAGTCTCCCCCAAAAGCCTATCAAAGTAACTAATAAGTTTACTGCTGCGGTTCAGTTTTCTCTCGCAGGGAACACAATCACGTCACCAGAGCACCACCTTTCCTTCAAAAACTTTCTTTATGGAAACGTCGTATAATGTTTGCCCATCATCCTGTTTACTTCATCATCTTCCACCATCACCTATTAATTATTAAATTTAATTAGTACAAAACTTTACTTTAGTATTTAAATCCTTATTATTGTCCAGGTAGAAATTCCTTTCAAAAAAATTTATCCTTTCTCTAATTAGTAATCATATATCTCCATGTGAAGGGTGGAAATGTCTACCCTTCCAAAAATATCTTTCTTCCAAGCTAACAATTCCAATATTTAGTTTCCACTATTAACCTACTTCCTCCCCTTTTTACACCTCTCCTCCTCTGCTTAAAAAAAACTTCACACTCCTTATCATCCACCTCCAATGGAAAAAACTCCTCTTATATTACTCTCCATTTTTACTCCACTATGCTCCAAATCTCAAAAAAAATTATATATGGAATATGTACATTCATTTACCTAATTTTCTTTAATTTTCAAACTGGAAATCTCCCCCACCCCCACACTCTACTCCAGCGCAACTTATCTTTTTAATTAGAAATTCGTCTTTCTCTATACTTAAAAAATCCCTGATTACTTTAACTATGTATTTTAACTAAAAAGTAACTTATTATAGTTTGTTGTAAAAAAGCATGCCTTCCTTCTCCCTACCCATTTCTTCTCGGCCTGCTGTGTGTGTGTGCTCCTCCTGTGCTTTCCCCGATTCCTGAAATACTTTAGTTTTTTACTAAAAAAAAATAGGAGAATAGA
This sequence comes from Rambutsinella grinnellia, assembly GCA_027743725.1. NCBI lineage: Eukaryota > Metazoa > Arthropoda > Collembola > Entomobryomorpha > Entomobryidae > Rambutsinella > Rambutsinella grinnellia. The sequence goes on along the minus strand of JAHZMU010000090.1, from coordinate 4,452 downwards.
AGGAGAGCTGACGATGATGATGGTTTTTTCGGTGTTGGTCTTCTCCCAAAAATCTCTCTTTGCCTTGCCTTTTGCTCCTTCTTCTTCTCTCTCTTCCTCTATCAATATTTTTTTCCTTCCTTCCACGACGACCACTTTTAGGCTGAGCAGTAGTAAAGTAATACCAGTAATAATGTTGTAGGTGGATGGTTGTTGGATATTTTAAAAGTTGCTTTCAGAGCCACTCTCTCGCCTTCTTCTGGACTGTGTAGCGCAAGCTATGTGTGTGGCAATGTGGCAGCCCCATTGCCAATCTTCCCATATGTAACCCTTTCCACATTAGTGTGTTGAAATCCCAGGCCTAGTTTTTCCATCATGGAGAGATAATGATGAGGAGTTGGTTCCTAAGTGTAGAGTTATATTGCAGAGAGCCGCCTCTCTTCCTCCTGCACGAGAACATTTGCCTAGAACAAGGTAGAGTAGTGGCTTTTGGGTTGTAGGTAGAGGGACCGACCCGACCGACCACACCATCACCAGACTCTTGACGAGTGAATGACGACGGAGTGGAAGATGCTCTTCTAAGTTTTTTTTCGCAGTAGTACTACTGCTAGATACTATAATGGAATACACATCGTGGAATAGTGTTTTGGAGTAGAAGAAAATGCGAAGGAGATTGGCATATGGTTTGTACTGCTCCATTGGAAGTCATGTACTGTGCGCTCTATTCACTCTTCTACCACCTCACAAAACGTTCCACGTTCCTTTTTTCCTCCTTCTCTAAACCCACAGTAGTGCGTACAGCCATCGCTGTATAATTCCATTCCAGCTTTTTAGTTATGAAATTGATAGGCTCTGATGGTTGAGCTACTGCAAAAAAAACTAAATGATAATAGAGGTAAGTAGAAGCTAATGGAAACCGTTTTATATGCGAGTAAGAGATATTATTTAACAATGCAGAAACACACCTGGCCTGAGTGTTAGAACCGAGTTGTGCAATATGATGAGTTGAGAAAAATGAGATGATGGCTTTATCATCACTTTTAAATCAAAAGGGAAGTGATTAAAATACAGAGAGTTCAGAGTCGAGATGTTTCAACTACTTATTTTCGAGGTTGGGAAAGAGTAGCTGGAACAAAAACCATTTCAATTTCTGCGAAGAACTTGTTATGAAAGATATCCAACTCTGATAATCATTGCATTTTTCAAGTGACAAAACAGAAACAGAATTCAATTTTTTTTAAAAATATTGCTTAAAATCATTCAAATTCTGTTTTGAAAAAAAAAACTTCTAAACAATTCAATGTCAGATGCATATGATGGCCTCGTGCACACATTTTATGCAATGCATCCTGCCATTTCTCATCAATGTCAAAATGTCAATTTAAACTGAGCCGGATTCAAAAAAACTATTTTGTAATCGTTATTTTCCAGAATAATATTATTATATAGACTTTGCATTTGCAAAATTATTACCTCGCACACAACACCATCAAATTTACAACTCAGCATCATCTTTACGTGAAGTTTGGATACAGCAGCTTGCTCAAAAGTAACGTTTCCTTGACAAAGTGAACTCCTCCATTTACTTTGTAAGTTGGCTGGTAGATGGCCACATCTATTTTTGCTTAGTCACAACACGTCTTTCATGGCCCCATATCGACTATTATTCTTTTACTACTGCTATATTATTGCTCGAGAGACAGGAAGCTAGATAGTATTTTTACTGCTATTACATCATTAATAAAATGTGCTGTAATTGCATATTGCCCACCATTTATCCTTTTAATGTGATTACAGAAAAGTTTCAAATTCCATTTAATTTCTCACTCTCTGCACATCCGATAGAGTTGCATTTAAATTCATCTAATCACATCAAGTTGATAAGCACCTTTCATCCTATTCAATTACTTAGATGTGACTGGTAATGACTGAAATGTAGTTACAATTTGCTATACCCTATCAACCCTATTAACTAATCATGCTTCCAATTTGCTCAGACAGAATAAATAGTTGGCGAAGTATGCAAAATAAAGCAATCATGATCTTAGACTATATGACTTGCATCGTCAGCAGCACAACTCCAACTCGTCATAACAAACTTGTTTTTGCCATGCCTTCTTTTCATCTTCACTGACTCAACAAAACGTTGCGTAACAATAAGAAGAAAGTTTTCTCAGTGACTTGGCTGCTCTTCGAGACCTGCAGCTTACGCAATGTAATTTATGCAGATAAACAAATAGCTCCTATCCCCATTAAAAAATTGATATTGTACTACTTTTCCTCATTTTTTTTTGAAAAGTGTGAATTTAGCACATGCTCCTTTTCATTGTCTGCGTCATGTCCCCTTTTATACGTTATTTCCGTGTCGCCTTCAATTTATAAAAAAAAATGTGGAAAACGGTCAACGTCAATTTGCTCGTTTGTATCATCATCCATGTTTTATTATTACAAGTTTAATTTTTCATACAGAATTATTACATTATTTTTATATTCAAGTCAATTAGAGTGATCGAAAACATACACATACGATACAGTAGTAGAAAGTAAATAACGAGTTTGATTATTATTATGTATTCATTTTTCTATTATTTTGTGTGAAGTTGTGAAGGTGATGGGGGGCTGGGGAGATGATACCGTTTGATTTAACTGAAATACAGCCATTTTAAAATGTTGAAATTACTCGTTCGCTACATAAATATTGTAAAACTCCCGTTATCATTGCGTCACCCAAAAAACGATCATGCATTCGGTAAGTTCAATTATGAACAAACTCCTCCGCGCTGTTAAGTTAATTAACCTTACTGTTAACTAGCATAGAGTAATAGTACATTACTGAATCTTTATCGAGTGACCGATTTAAAATCGTCCGATTATTTAAAACTTTACTTTACGTTTATATTTCAATCCTAGCTTAGCCTAAAATTTTTACGAAAAGAAGGAAAAAGTAACCTGTACATACGAACGGTTGCCATCTTAGCAGATTTAATAATATAGCGCTACAATTATATGTAGGAGCTCCTAATAAAAAATGAGATTGGAGTTTTTTTTTACATGAAATTACTTGTTCGCAGTTCACTTCCTAGTGCTTTCCTTTTTACTGGCCTCCAGTCGCATTGCCCACAACCGCAACACTCGTCGCCTGTTGGGTTACTTGGGGTTGCTGCGAGCCAGCGGTGCCTGCTAAAGTCGCTGCAGTCTTTTGCTTTAGCATTGTCCAGTCAAAGGTATAGTCGTATTGGTGATTAAGGGTTCTGAACAGAATCCGGAACAGTTGGCGAAGATACATGTAGTCCGGCACCTCCTCGAAACGGAGACCGCGACAGTAATTTAAATACATTGCAAATTCGGCGGGGTAGCCCTGCAAATGAGATGAAACAAAAAGAGGCATTCAGTATTATTGAAAGATGATTTTTCAGAGTACAAATAATTACATAAACGAGTTAATGAGCAGTGCTCACCTTGCACAGGAGTTCTACAGGAGTGGACATTTTCTTCTCGCTGATTTTCTCGTACTTTTGTTTCTTGGTGGCAGCCTTCAACCCTTGCCATGGAAGACTCCCTCGGTTGAAATACATGAGAACATATCCCAAGGATTCCATGTCATCACGTCGGCTGTAATAATAAAAATGGATAATTATTATTATTTTATCATCGCACAATGCAATAATTATAAGCAAGATAAAGCACAGAATTATAATCCTCTTCTTACCTCTGCTCAATACCAAGATGAGCGTTGATTGAAGCGTACCGTGCTGTTCCAGTAAGGTTCTTATCTTCACGATAAGGAATGTGATGACGGGTGCGGGAATCACGGTACTTTTTGGCCAAGCCAAAGTCGATCAAATATAGCTAAAAAAAACAAGAATCGTGACAAATTAATTAAGTGAAACGATAACAGATTTTTACTAGATTCCTACTTGTAGTCACCCAAGTCGTCTACATACGTCTCATTGTCACTCACCTTGTTACAGTGACGTCCAATCCCCATGAGGAAGTTATCTGGTTTGATATCCCGATGGATAAAATTTTTCGTGTGGATATACTCAACACGTCCAATCATCTGATCCGCCAACATTAAAACGGTCTTAATGGTAAAGCGTCTGGAACAGAAGTTGAATAGGTCTTCTAGGGACGGTCCTAGTAGATCCATCACAAGCACATTATAGTCCCGTTCCTGTCCATACCACCTAAAATAATAGAAAAACCAAGTTAATTACATCCTTCAGAGAATAATTACACTAAAAATAAACAAGTTAAGACCCTTACCGAATATGAGGAATCCCAACACCACCCTGAAGTATCTTATACAACTTGCTTTCATAAAGCAGCTGAGGGTGACGTGCTTTGCAGCTTTCGAGTTTAACTGCAACTTCCTGTAAACAAAAGCAATCAGAGATGATTAATTAAACTATTCTCGATCCAACAGCAGTTAATTTTCCAATCCCACCCCCTTTTTTACCTCTCCATTGGTGA
>JAHZMU010000089.1:0-14103 GCA_027743725.1 Rambutsinella grinnellia | reverse complement strand
TCCATTTTTAATTTTACAATTAAATAGCTGCTCTTCTTTCCAAAACTGCTTCTTCTACAATTAGTTCAGGCCAGGTTCGACTTTCGACAGATTCTTTCCAAAGACAAAAAATCAAGATATTTTGAACCCGAGTAAATACCAGGAACTGTGATCAGCGTTGTACTCTAAAGTGCATTAGGCACACGCATTATACCAACTCATTTTAGTCTGGAATGAATTCATTGTAAAATATGCAATAATAATAATGTACTCGGATGACTGAAAAATTATGATTTAAATCATAACCAAAGAATTTTATTAATATTGAATAAAAGCTATAAAAATCTCTCCGCCCAGATAAGAATATTTATTGGCTTGTGTATTCTTTTGGAGCTCATTTCATGATTTCATTACCTACTTAACCAGCTTCAGATTTCAGAAGTAAAACAGTAAAGGTGATACTAGTACAGTGCCCACGGATGAAAAAGAATGAAATGTTGTCTTTTGACTTTTCCTTTGACGTTTTTCATTAATTCAAAAATGTAAATTGGGGAATATGAAAAGCCGAGTTGGATTGGATAACATACTCAAAAGTTTGGGAGACATCAAGTTAGTATCATTCTGATTGACAGGTAGAATATCTCCTCCAGATACTGAAGTACAAGTAACTTTTGACAAACTGTTACGTTTACCATTAGCATAATTTGGAATATCTTGCGGGTTCTGGACAAGATCAGTTTGTATGGAATATGTTGAGTTGGATTGGTGGGGGACAGTTAAATTAATTAGAGTGTTGGAGAAGGAGAGTGTGTAAAATGGCGCATACTAATTGTCCACAAAATCTCGCAATTGTAGAATCAAAAGTAAGTAATATACATGAGGAAATACTAACTTGAACATTAATCATAGCTATATCGCAAGACATAAGAGTAATTTTTTAACAAATACGTGAAGAATTTAATTTAATGGATGTGCAAATGACATCAGTCCATAATGAGCCAGGTAACGCGCACGTTGTAGTAAAGTATGTATATACCTGGAGATTCTTCTATTCGTAATCTCACCTGCAAATATGATGGACAAATGCGAACCAGTATTTCTCTCCTTTGTTGAGCAACATTTTTGGTTCGTGTCAAGCTACTTACTTCACCGAGAAGGAGGTAAGTAATATAAAAAGTGACATGAATACTTGATGAGTCATGGACATACCTCTATCTTGTAATTGTAAACATTCCAAACATTAGTAATGGCTGATGGTGCAATTTTTTTCATTTTTTATAAAACAAATGATGGATAGATTTGATGGACAACCTCTCGCAAAAATTTTCCAGCCAAGAGCTAAGTGAAAATTAAATGGATGAAATCCTTGAAACTCTCAAACTGATTAAGTTATGTTTTGCCAAAGCTGTTCATAGCATAACCAGATTATTCTAAATGAGCTAATGCATTAAATCATTTGGTGTTCAACGTAGATTCTAGATGACAAGGCTCGAGCTCCGTCAACTCCCATATCTCTTTTGCCATCACACTTTTCTGCTCCCACCAACATCTTCTCCTTTCACACAAAGCAATTCATTTAACTTAAAAATCTGACAAATACATTACATTACAAATTCAAAGCTGTCTAAATAACAAAGAAGAACTTTCAGTTTCATTTTTAATCTTGGATGCATTTTATAAACCAAAGACTATGCATTATTCATACCAAAATATGCATAGAAGTTGTTATTAACCAATACCAACTAGTAATGATGAGCTGTTAAGCAGATTTATCCACATGCAAATTATCGAACATGATTGAGTGTCACTGTCATTGTCAGTTTGACATCTTATAGACAAAAATAAGCTCGATATTGATGCTGATGCAGTCAATATTCTGCCGAATTAATTACAATGTTTCATGCAGGGTGACAGACACGTCAGCGTTCTGACTTTGGCTAAAATCTATAAAAATCCTTCTGAATATTTCAATATAATATTCTCACTTTATTTCGCAACCCAACTTTCTTTCCACCCTTCAAAACACGAAAAATCTTACTAGGGTTGAACTCCTCCGCTTAATACTGGCATAATCGTAATCCATCTTTATGTCATCCCCTCTTCCCTTCACCCTAACACCATTATCAAAGGACAAGGATGTGGTATAGAAGTGAGTAAAACTAATAAAGTCATGTTCTCGTAATCGCTACCATTGTATGGTAATGATGTACATGTAGACTATTCAAGAATATTTACAGTCTTACCCAGTTGCGGCAATATATCATCGAGCAGTTGACTGATACAACGTGTGGTTCGTTTAAAACAGATCTGATATCGTCTCGGGGCTTTAGCTCTCGAGCAACTTTCAAGATACATAATCCTTTTCACGAGTAATGCTACTGCGATCGTCTGGTCGACTTTAATGGGCAGCGAAAAAAATCTAAACAGAAAAGGGGAAGTAACCTTGATTTTTACCTCAAGGCCATTAGGACACATGAAGAGGTACATGGTATATTAGCATAATAAAGAAGATAACTCGTAATATTAATAGCTGTGTGCTGATCTCAGCATCATAAACAATTTGTTTGGTGACCGCGACATCTACAAGCCAGTTTAGAGTGTGGATTTATACACTCCAACTGAAATGATTATAGTAAAAGTATATAAAGAAGAAAATGGTTAGATTTGTGGCAATTTCTCTTGTAGAAAATGATTTACTATTGGAGATGACACTCGCAATACTACTAGCTTGAATGTACGATGTATGAGTTTCGGAAAATGAAATTGCCGGTGTAGCAAGTATCCCAAGAGTCTTAAACTTTGACTAATATATCTTGCCAGAGTATTTATAGAATATGGACAGAGGAAAGACTTTTTATTGGATCCGATTTTGATGCACAACAGTCCGAGAAATTCAATAAATCACCAAAAGGGAGAAAAAAATGTGACCAAGCATTGTGAGACAGAGGAGACCGGATAAAAGCGTAATAATGGTCACAATCTCTTGTTTTACCTTTTTCATCAGTAAAGCTGGTGACGTTCTGGGTGTCCTTACTGGTGCAGAAGATCTCTATCTTTTTATTTAATATTTATTTGCTTATAGCCCAGCTCAATGTATTCAATAGAGATTCATTGAAAGTAATATTGAGAGCCACCAAAAAATTTACCACTCAAACCGAAACAGGCCAAGAGTTCGGAACGAACAATAATCTGGTTCACCACCGACAACGAGAAAACTCTAATAAAACATTTTTAGCCACGCTGGCAGAAATGTGACGAGTCAAGCTGAACGAGCAAGTGAAAAGGAGGGAAGCGGCGAAGAAAAATATCCTAAAGAAACATACATCACCAGCCCCATGACATTCCTTTACAATGAATGTCTGCATCTGTGTCAATCTCATAGTCATGATTTATGGGAGCTCTTCGCTCTAGGTGTCCTCTCCCTTTGTTCCGGATTTTGATCACTGCTGCAGTTCGGAAAACGGACTATCTAGGAATATTCCATTACTCTGGCTTAAATCACTATGCAATGTGTCCACACAAGCATCTTATAAACAGAAGGTAGAAGTGGCCAAGAACTGAATCATCTACAAGTTTAGATCAGCCACAGATGCATGCACCCAAATGGAAATGAAGGAAAATTAGATACACCAAATTAGAATGGAACATGCTTTCCAGGAAACCATATACTATTTCAGTATTACTTTCATTATCAATTTAAAATTGAAGCGATGATTTTACAACAATTTGGGAACAGCCTAGCCAAAATAAATTCATTTGTCTAAAAAGTAAATGAATGCGATTTCAGTAAAAATTATTTTGATAATATATTACGATTTGCTTTCTTTACCATTTTTTCTCTCTTGAGTTCATTACAACATTGAATAATTTAAGAAAACTACCACTCATTACATTAGCCGAAGCTGAAAGACTGGAAAGAGTGATACATTACTTGAGAAATTTACATACTCATTTCTCTTCCAGCTTCCTAACTTTTCTTCCAGTCTTGATGTGAGACAATAGCTAAAATTAATACCATAAAAGAAAACAAGAAGGAGACAGCAATATGCAGCGCTAAAGTAGTAAGACTTAAGGACAAATATCAGAAACAACACAAGAACAGCAGTAAAAAGGGGAATTGAGCAGTTTCTGTGTAATGCGTTATCATCTTACTATTCATCACAGACTCATGGCGCCACTCATGTCTTAGCGCTTTCATGGGAGAGCGTAAGAATTTTCTCTTCAGCGTTCCCTTTAATATTATATAGAAGTGAAATGCATCAAACGAAAGCTCTCTCGAGTTCCCTCTCGCTCTCCAATGCCTTCTTCAGCAGAGAATCATAAGTATCTCTAAGGCTTGCAGAGCTCTTTTCCTGTCACTTGCTTCCCCTTTTATAGAGCATAGCTTTTCACTCTCATACGAAACTCTGGGCTTGCGGTCCCACTTGACTGGAAATGTTTGCACTGCTTAAAAGTACAAGTCCTTTCTTCCCAGCCATTATTTTCATGGGAACTTTAGTGTGCATCATCTTTATCAACACTATATCTGCGCATTTATTACTTTGGGTTCGAGAAGTCGAAAGAGGGAGGAAGCAAGCTGAGAAGCCACAGGAAGACTTCGTGAAATATGCTTTGTTTCGAGGTTTGGTGACTTCGGAGGTTAAAATAATGAGAACAGCCATGTCTACAAGTACAAGGCTATGGAATACAATGGAAACCACTGCAAGTATCGATTCTTTACAACTCTTCTTTATGTTCTAAATAGATAGCAATTTTACCTTATGCAAATTCGGTAATTTGATATTTGTTTGTATAAAAATACTCTTACTCTTTTTTGCTAACCTTAAATTTTGAGCCATAACGGTTTACTGGTGGAATCAAACATTTATGAACAAATAATTCATATAGTGGTCAACTTGTCAAGTCAAGCAAATCGTCAAACCTTAAGAAATGTTCAGAATAACTTACCGGTTCTCTCAAACTTTGATATTTTAACATTAAGCAGTCAATCACAAACTTTGGGATTAACACCCGGCACCACCAAACAGTCAATATTTAATTTGCTTTAATCGCTTCTAATACCAAATGCCAGATTCTGCACACACATGACAATGATTTGTGTCCGCCACCATTCCACACTTGTAATAAACCATCAATGACCGCGCTGTCAAACTATAGCTAGCCACTTTTCATAAAACTGCAATAAGCACTAGTCCAGCTTTGTGACCACACATGGAAAAAAGTCTGGAAATGCGAAATCCAGAAAAAAACTATCCCATAGCTTTCACAAACTTTCACCAACTATGTCATAAAGTGCAACCTGTGCCACGCGACTCAAAGATTTATTACGTGACTCTGAGGCATTGGCAATCCACCAACTTATATTTATTAGAGTATTTAAGAATTGTCAGTTTTTTAACCACTTTCAAGCCCTTCTCGTCAGCCTCATTTTCTCTCAACACTTGACAACTCTCCACAATCTCACACTTGCACATCAACTTTTTTCGCACTTCTCAAACGCGATGAGAAACGTCTTAAAACGTGTAAAAAATATAGACTAATACTCTCCAAGATTTTTGCTGACAACAGCTTTCACGATCAGAAAGGAATCAGTCCGTGTGGAAAAAAGTGAGTGAGAAAGAGGAAAAAATATGTATAATGTGATGAGTGCAGCGGGTACGAGCCAGCCAACACCAAAAATAACAAACGGAATTCGGAAACTCTTCCCGTAATACGCTGGATAGTCCCACACACGCTACAAAACCGATATAACGGGAAAGTTCACTATAAAAGTATGACTTTATTCACACACACTCCAATCCCAAAAGGATATATAGCCCATGTATTTTTAAGAGTATCTTCTAATACAAAAAATGCCTTTTTTCTCTCTCCTTACATGTGTGTTCGTGGCAAAGATTCCAATGTCAGCCGGGAGAAAACAAAGTGAGTTATACTGCTTTTACTTTTTGACTAGTGAGATGCACGAGGACGTAGAAAAAAAGACTTTTTCTCAACGAGCTAGAAGAGAAAAAAACTCCCGCAGAAGAATTGAATGAGGTGGAAGCTGTAGTTAGGTGAAAGGGAAGTAAAAATGCTCTTCTGAAAAAGCGCTTGATTGACCTTCATAAACGAGATTGTGGTAGATACAAGCTCCCGTTCTATCTCCTCTGCGCCAGTCATGGAAAGGAGAAGTAGTCAACGTATTTTACTCATACTGTCCTTGCATATTGCATTTGGAAAGTCTTCCTCCCACTTCCTTATAGAAAGGGTGGAAGTATACGTGAAATTTTCTCCAGAAGCTCTCCCTCGCATATTATTCCGGCTTTGCAGTTCCATTTTAGGAGAGAAAATAACAGTAAAAGTCATATAAAGAAAATATTGATAAGGGACGGAGAGACAGAGTAATATGACTGCTTTTGAATAATACAAATAGCATCAGGGACCAGAACGAATACATTTCTCGGTTTGTTTTGCTCGAGAGAAAGAGTGGTTTTGTATGAGTCACATAATCATCATCATGTTTCCTAACTTCATTTTCCATCGATGAACACGACCAAGTTTTGTTGAGAGAGTGGAAAGGAGATATTGTATTTATAATACATTACAATTTTAGCCGCATGACATTGTGTATGGCACTGTGATTTCTAGAGAAGTGGAAATGCGTTGTTGTTATGCAATAAGGATGACGATCTGCAGGAAAGCTTAAAGAGGACTGGAACCTGGAAATATGACGGGAGTGCGTATCTTGACAAGGGTAGATGCTTGCACAAAGTACTGAACTCTGACCGAATATAGTGGGCGATGCATTTGCTCATCCCTTCCGCGTTATTTTCTTCATGAACAAAGCCGTATCCCTCTCACGCGAGGGTACACGCTGAGTCCGGAGATTGCCGAATGAATGGAAGAAAAAATGTTTTGGTTTTTTATAAATGGTTTCCCCTACTGAGAAAAAATGGAAAATATTTGAGAATTAGAAAAGAGATGAAAAAACTTACCGGGAAAAGTTTGTTTTCTGACTCACGCATTGCAAATGAATGAACTTTTTTTCTGTGTCAATACACCGAAAAAAAGAGAGGGAAAGAAGTGCGTGAACTTGCTCACATACTTTTTATGCAGAGGTAATATGACTTAAGTATTCTAGATAAGGATAGAGTTTTTTCGCTTGCACAGCGGAAAAGTTTCTGGTGGAGGATAAGACCACACACATGAGAATACTTTTTGATCAAGTTCAGAATGATGCACATTTTATATAAAAAGGAGGAAAATATAATGAATACATTACTCGAAACGTTGCATTGTTCATTTACCGACATAAACCGACTGGAAGTATATTTAGATCACAAAATCCCATTCATATGAGGATTCTTCTGATTAATTGGAGTGGGATTTTTAGTATTTTAATTAGTTTAAAAATATCAATGCTTCTGTCTGACTTCTGAACTTTTACACTATTAGGAAGATTATTTCCTTGAGATTTCATCTACACCTATTGTTTGTACATTAAGTTGATACAATTTGTAAGAAGAGCGGCACGATTCAGGAGTCTTCTCTGAAGAAATCTCATTTCCGGTACTGATCCCAGTAGATAACAAGCTGCATTTTATCTCTCTCGAGATATGTTTACGACTAATTTGTTTAAACTCGGGAAGAATTCTTCATTACAATAGATTCTTATATTGTGCTTTTCTCTTCTCACACGCTTTGATATATCATCCGTCTAGACTTCTAAAGAGATAAGCTTGGGCACGCATTAACCTTTAAGGAAGGTAGTGTGTGTGCAACTAATAATGAGTTCAATCAAGTTGACTAACACAACTCCTCCTATTCCTTACAGGTTTTGGAACGTAATTAGATTTTTCTTGTGTAATTTGCCTTTTCTTGTCTAATTAGTCTTGATTTAAAGCGGATTATGAGGACTGTAGGCATTGCATACACAAACATATTTTTATTTCATTCTAGTACGTGTTTCAATCAAAAGGAGGAAAAATATCTTTAACTTTTAAGCGTTTATGAACTATTCATTTGCCAGGTTAATTATAAAAGCTGATTATTCGAAGCTGTTGAAAATACTGAAATTGCAGCTTTTCCTAATTTACCTCCCGACATGTAATGGTGGTAAGGGAAAATATAATCTAACAAGTCACCTGCCGAACCGGACAGTAATACCTATTTTCAAGTAAATCAACAATTTCAACTGTTATGATTTCCGTGTGGTTATAAAAATTGTTTGCATTGTTGCACATTGGTTGATTTTATTAATAGATAACAACTTTGCCGATAAATAGTTGTAGAATGACCTGAAAATATTTTTATCGAATTATTTTTAATATTGATAATTCTCACGTTAAAAACAAGTAAAGTAGCAAAAAGCCTACTAATTTAAAACTGGATCAAATAATAATAATCACATTGCTTCATTTACAAACCAATGTCATTACTTCAAAGTAATGTACAAAATGTTCTGGGAATTTTTGCTTTCTGACTAATATTTGCTTGCCTTGCTTAGCTTTCATTAACCTAATGTGTAGCACAGCCATCTGACTTTACTAGAAAATTGAATGTCGTCGAACCTGCTACATATCTTACAATAATCTTACAATATCTATTAAATAAGTATTTTTAGAATTTAATTACGTAAAAATGAGCTGCAAGGTACCTGTCAGAAAATCTCTAATCAGATCACATTTACTCTGACATTTGTCGCTTGTCACCTGCATCTTTTGCTTTTACGACTTTCTCCTATTCTTCTTCTCACATTCATCTCATGCTCTCTTTTTACTGAAGGTCGATATAATTCTCTCTACTAAATTGACTCATGCTGATTCACATCAGTTGCAAACTTTAACAATACGGGAACAATGCCAAATAATCTTTATTATCGGGAGATTAACAATGGAAATGGAGAAGAGGAGAATTGTGTGCGACCGTGTTAAAATTTATTGAGCGAGTTTTCGACAGTTTTCCTTGTTACACATACTCCATACTGTGCAGTCGAGATGGTTCATCCAGGTAAGGAAAATGAGAGATGAGTAAAAGGAGGAGAGACAGAAGAAAAATTAATGATTGCAGAAAGAGTTGTAGAAGTATTAACAGGACAGGTGAAGTTGTTGAGAATAAGCATGTGGGTACCGGTATAAGAATCCCTAAAACTGGATTTTACTCTGGTGACGGCATCTCCTCCTCTGGACGTCTTGGTCGGCTCTGGTGTAATAAATTCATACACAACTGCAGCATAAAAATGTTCGCTATCATCTGGAAAAGACTATTACGGTTAAATGGCATACATGACAGGTTACAAGCGAAAATAATATTTTATAGGGCCACTTTCAAATTACCTTTTCGTATATCTTACTGAACCTTCGTGTTTAATTAACTGTTGTGGTAAATATGGTGAAAGAAGAAAAGGGAACAAATATTAACTTTATTCTTATAGCAAATGGTATTGAATAATGATAATTAAAACTTGACTAATTATGAATCCTGCTTCCTTTACTCAATTGCTAAAGTATATCATTCCTTTAGCTGTCAGCTTCACCGCAACATTCCTCATTTTGTTCCTGTTCCTTCGTCTCACTTTTACCGTCTCTTTTTGGATAGGTATCAATTATGCTATAAAGTCCTTTCCTCTCCAAAGTGTTCACATTCCCGTCAACCGATATATAACATGTCGTTCTTGTGTTTTTATGACTTTACAACATTCATGGTTGACTAAACTGCCTTAGCAAACTGTTTTAATTTAATCTTTGCATTTTCAGCATCCGTTTCCGCTCATCACAACCATCTTTCAAAAAATCATGTGGGGAAAAGAAGAATTGTGACTTTTGCTGTTGACTTGGACGGCTCCCAGGCACTGCCTTGTTTAGATTTATAATAGGTATATCATTTGTTCTTTGATTGTAAAAATGGACGATAAGTAATTCATTATTTGTTTAGTAAAATATTAATGAAGAGAGACTTTCAAGCATGCGTCCAGAATTGGATTTATGATACCATTTTTACCACGTAGTTCAAAAAATCTGGAAGAGAAACTACAAAATGGGAAATCTTTGCCTTACTTTTTTCCTAGTGTCAATCCTTGTAAAGTGATAATAAATCTAGTTGATTTATATCAAGTTTTTAACTTTATGTCTCATGGGTAAAGAGAAGCTTAATGCTCCCGCAAAAATACGTATGCTTAAATATGANGTAAAGTGATAATAAATCTAGTTGATTTATATCAAGTTTTTAACTTTATGTCTCATGGGTAAAGAGCAGCTTAATGCTCCCGCAAAAATACGTATGTTTAAATATGACTCTGGATTTTTGTACTGGAGCACATTTTCTTTTTTACTTGTTGAGAAAGAGATGATGTTGAAGTGCACGCCACCACCTTTGAATTATTACAATTTCAAAAGACAACTGTAATGAGTGGTTGCCTACTTGCAGGCTTTTTCGTTAAAATCTGAAAACCCACATTTCCACTCCAAACGAGATATTCGAGGTGATAGTAATGTTATACGTGTTGCTACTGTATAAATATGTGCTCCAACACCAAACCAACCAACCATGTATCAAAAAATGGGACTTCTCAGAACTTTTTAGAGAATAGGTTAACACACAGTAGCATTTAGGAACTTGTATGCTCTCAGCAAGATGCCATTTACATTTATGAAGAGAACAAGAAAAGTAGTTTATTATTTAAAAATTGAGCTCCGAGAAGGGTTACATAGCCCAAGGATGACTTTATGACATTAAAGACTTTAATTCCAAAGATATATCATTGCTTTTGGCAATGTTCTACCAGAGTTGAAACGTAATTTATAGAATATTTGGATAAATGTTGAATTGTAACTTCCTCTTTATGATTTGGTCAGTCTTGTTCTATTAACTAATTTATCCTAATATTATAATGAGATAAGTTGTTCCGTACAGACATCAACTCTAAAAATTCTTCAGCTATCCCTGAAAGGAACTGTACAGGTGCAAACATTGTAATTAAAAATCAATAAAATTTTATTTTAGTGTGTACAAGCAAATGTTTCTCTGAAAATTATTTTTTGTCATTTCTCCTGATGCTATCCATTAACTAGTTAACATTTGGAGAGATACGATCTGCAGAGCTCATTAGTATATAGGTAGCTCACTTTTAAACGATGCATGTCATGATGCTATACTTACTCTAATTAAAGACTTTAATTCCAAAGATATATTTTGGTCAGTCTTGTTCTATTAACTAATTTATCCTAATATTATAATGAGATAAGTTGTTCCGTACAAAAAATTAACAAAATAACCGATGCTTTACATAGGAAGTGCATGCAATTATTTAATAATAAATCAAATAAAGATTCTTCATTATGGAATAATGGAAAAGTTTTATGATTTTACTCGTGCAAATGTTAAAATAAATTCGTAATGAGTAATGAGAAGTGTTTAGACTTGAAAACGAGTCGAGAATGAAAAGACACATCAACTTTTCACTTTCCTTTAAACTCTTTGATGTGCGATGCAAAATAGAGCAAGTGAAATGAGTATATTCTGTAAGAGTGAAGAGTAAGTAAATTGGAAACGGAGCCAACAAGAACCTCCCAGTCTGGATAGAGAGGAGCCGTGAAACTATGCAAAAGTCATAAAACTCTTTCTTCGCGTAAACGTTATTATAGTGTTGATACTTTGATACAATGTGCTTTAATGTGTCATCATACTGAAGATATTCCTTTTCCGAAGTATTTTCTTTGGCTGATTTTTTCCGCTTCAACTCATCATACTAAATAGAATTTTACTTGGATTTCATATTTCCTTCTTTGTCGTCACAAGCTTTTCCTATAAGCGTTATACAACCAAACGGTTTCAACTCTACTTATTGTTTTGACTTGGTCTTGTCTTTTCAAGATTTTTATGAGGGTTGTCTTTTGTTACGTTCTTCATATTCCTTGTAATATTGTGTCGTCTATTTACAACGGGAGTTTCATGATCAAATGAACTGATTTTTTGGAGAGAATTGCTAGTAAAAGATCTCATCTTGTTTCAGATTATGATGAGTCGGTGCTTCTTCAGTGTGTTGTTGAAAGCCTGTTTTATTGGTGATGCTTAATATTTCATGTTCTGTGACACACTCTGGGTTTGTCCAGCATTCAAAAAAGTGGAAAGCATTCAAGGATAATATGAAGTAGTAAGCAAAAACGGTTAGCAGAAATTTCTTGAGGAGATAGCAACCTTAACCTTAACACAGAACGCAATTGGCACACAACCACAATTTATTTATTTATCTTTTGTAGGTTTGTCAGCTTATTTTAAAGGAAATTGAAATGCAGCTTGTCACAAGTTTTTAGACATCTTCCTTGATTAAAATATGAACCCGATTATTTATAGACAATTTATAAATGAAGATAGCACACGGGTAAATTCATTTTCAAACTTTTACAAAATTTCGTGCGAAACTTGATGAATATCTTTAACAATTATTATCCAACAGATGCAAGATAAAATATTTGTTTTTGAACGAAGTAATTTTAATAGATATTTTATTACCGAAGTCCCAAATGTTGTTTCATGAGCATTAAAACGGGTAGAGAGTATTGATAAATTCCAAATTATTGCACCCACTTTAATAGTTTTGTTTCGGAGTACTAAACAAGACCATAAAAGTTGTATGTGACAGCCATCACATCCTCGACATTAATACCGCAACGAAAAAGTCAACTTTATTAATTCATACTCTTCATATTTAATCCCAACTATTGAATAATATTTTCTTACTTGCAATGAACTTTCTCCACTGTAAGTATGCAAGACCAATGCACTTTGCAACTGTCTTTAACAAAGCCAGAGTATATAATGGGTAAGTAGTACAAGCGTTGCAGATACTGAGTTTGGCTGGCGTAGACTGGCCAGATACATAATAGATGTCGCTGACCGCACTACGGGTAGCCAAATACATGCAATTGAATGAAGAAACTTCGACGTCGTTCAGAATAATTACACACGTGAGGAAAATTCACATGGTTTTACCATGCTATAAATACCCGAAGAGACCACACCGCCGCTCTGGTGGAACTTTAGCATTCTTCGTCTGGCTCTCCAATCCTTTCACATGCAAAAAGGCTGAAGATGGATAACTTCCTCAGAAGGGACGTTTAAGGAGCTATGACAAAGCAAACAATTACGAGCTTGTAAAATGCCTATACTACTCTGACCTGGGAATAATGAGAACGTTCTTCGCTCCATTGCTGGAAGCTATTCGAAGTGAATAAGTGAATTGTGATATTATCGTTTCTATAAAATGTTAACCTTGTAATAGATAATATCAAGATCAAAGTGAACATAAAAACCCCTTCTAGTGATTTAAGTAACAGGTTTAAAAATTTAAAGTTGCCTATCAAATTCTAATCTTTATTAGGTGGGTGATAATGATCATCGTGACACACCTCTCCATAGCTCTTGCCCTTTCTCTCTAATGCCAACTTAATAATAATGATTTTTAAATGCTCACCAAGTTCAACTCATATTAATCACTGCAAATATGGAAATTATGCATAAACAGTCATTACGAATGAGTACATATTCGTTGAGAAGTATTGCCAACCTCAATAAATATTTAGCCTACAGCAATTATTAAAGCTGTAAGTGCAGTTTTAAGTACCTTCTTAATTTACCACCATCATAGAGGAAATAATGAAACGTTTGGGAAATTATGAGTTGTGAATAATGTCGAGGGGGTTTATAAACGAGTTTTAATATTCCGATTTGAAACCGCACAAGGGAAAAATTAACATTTAATATTTTGTTTGCATTTTGTAAAAAATGCGATGCAAAAAAAATCTGGAAAATATTTAATTTCATGATAAAAATTCCATGCAAATATGCACCATGCAATTTGTGAAATAAGCACATTAAAAAGAGACAGCGGCTTGCCATGTCTCACAGATAACCATCAAGGGTTTAGGAGAAAAGTTTAAAAAAACAATTTAGAAATGCGCTCACTAAAAATTCTGCAACAATCTATCCATTACAAACCCATGAAATAAGTGCGTATCATATGAACAATTTCGAAATTCAATCACCCCACCTTATCTTTACTAGGATAAGCACCACATCAATTACTATCAGTCAAACATCTTCATCCTATCCAAAACCGCTCATATGAGAACACGACATGCATTACTC
>JAHZMU010000088.1:0-10980 GCA_027743725.1 Rambutsinella grinnellia | reverse complement strand
ATAAGTATTTTCATTTCTATTGTATTCCCATTTTAATATGTCCTCCTTCACTTTTCGAAGTGAGAAACAACCTATTAATGTATGACACGTGTTATCCAATCCAGCTTGAGAATGAGAAAGGTATACACAAAAGCTAATAATAATTCATTGGAGAGTGATACAAAATTGGCAACTTTCAAATTACACTTCCCCTCACTCCTGGAGAAAAGGTCGCAAATGAGTAGTAATTTGTTCATACGTTTTATTTACATGTCTGCTCACATGTCTAAAGTACTTTAAATAATGCAAAGAGCGCATTACAGAACACTGAATGCGAGCATTTTCTTTTATTAAAAGGTTACAGCGACACATTTCCGCTTTCCATTTTTCCAACTTCAACATCACAGCCAGTTCCATCAATCTCGAGAAGGTCATTACTTTTTCTAGGTCGATATATTTTTTTCCAAGGTGTGTATAAAGCCTTTCTGGGAGGTTTTTACATCTTTATAATGTGCTGGAGGATGAATGAAATTTTTCACATTTCACATTTTTATGAAAGTCTTAAAATGAGAAAAATACGAGGTTATAGGCTCTTCTTCTAGAAAAATTTTGTTTATGGTAATAATGACCCATAAGTATTCATATACTTTTGGTATCCCGTCATTTCTGCTATAAACCATCCTCTTTTGTTATTGCTTTTTGCTCCTGATTGTTACCTACTATTCTTGAGATGTGGAGGGCAATAATTTGGGGAATTTCTCATGTATTTTCGTGATTTTATTGCGTTCTTTTACGTAAACTCCTGAAATGTAATATTTTACTTGAGCTCCAATTTTAGAAGTTTGAAAAGAGCACTGTCGATCCCTTTTATTTTTCTTGTTTACTCGGTTTTTGTTCTACCAGAGGGGATAGCACAAGTATACTTTTTACACGAGACGGCGGCCTTGGACTGTGCGTTTCTCGGAGTACAAGTATATCGAAGTAATTTCCTTTTCCCGTCTTTCTTACACCTACTCTCTCGCATTTAATGGATTTTCTCACTTTCCTTATTCTTGGCGTTGCTTCTTTGTACAAATAGGTTTGTATTTAGGAACTATAAGCCTTGTGTAAACTGAGGTTGCTGCTAACCTTGGTTTACTCTGATAAAGCACTATAAACATTTCTCTTTAGCAAAAACACCAATATTTAATAAAATTGAATATTAGGATTAAAATTTTGTGCAATGCCTTGCATTACTAAACATGATGGTAAAAATAAAATACTTCGAAAGACACCAAAATAAAGGAAAGGAGAGTCGTAACTCAAAGCTCAATCGAGATTTGTTTCCATTCTCTCGTCCCACATCTCCTTGTTAGGAAGATAAAACTATTATTTACCAACAAGCTGTAAGACACGTATAAAGTTGCATCCATATAATCATTTCATTATCAAATAGAAAATAAGCTGAAGAAAGACATAAATATGCTTCCCATACATATGTGTTCAAGTGATAAGATTGCATCACAGGAAGGAAATAGACAGAGACCCCCAGGCACACGTCCAAATTAGTCCTGGAGGGTGATAGAGGATGGAAAGCAGACGGGTTATAGTAAAACAAAACTAGATTTTCATTATACCATTATTTTTGACCAGTGGCTTGTGTAAATGTGGTTGGGTTGGGTTTGTCCCACGTACTAGTGTGGAGATACTCTCCCTTAAAACTCATTTACCAAAGTGGAATGAACTGTTTGTTGTGAGTCACAACTTGTGACGCCTTGTTGAAGTTAGCAATGTGCAAATATGAAGAGTATTCCAACTCCAAATTCTCTGAAAAAGTTTGCATCTTCGATATCCAAACATAGAGGGAAGGTCTTTGACATGAAATTATTCCCAAAATGCTAAAGGCTGTTTATCCTTTCCCCAACCTAAAATATCGACATTTCGTGATTTACTGCACAAGTTTTTGTTTTCCAGTCTTGAATGGGAAAGCTTAATATCCCATTATCATGCAAGTGTGATCGCCTACCGTGTGGATAAATCCGTAAAGATTCGAATGTTAAAACCATTCTAGAAAGTCGGGCATGAACGAACATTCCATTATTCCTCTTAAATCTGTAAAAGTTTTGAATCTGACAGTTTCACACTAGCAATTTCTTTCTTTATCACTATCAGAAATCTCTTTTCTCAAAAAGGAAATACGTGCTCCCTTCATTCCGTGCGGTTTCATACGTGATGTCTCAAATTAAAATGGAAGACTTGTGAAAAATTAGTTTCCAAACTATTCCCCACGTTGGACTTAAGTAAACGTGAAGTTTCAAGAAATTTCTTCCAGAAGTTGCTCATTTTACAGGGTGACATTTTAGAGAGAAAATTGTCTACTTGGTATAAAAAAAGTTAAGTAAAGTTCCGCCTTAAGTAAAGGTGAAAGGAGCAAATGAACAAAAACCCCAATTTCCACTCTTCACAACAATCCCATTATTTAACTGTAGATCTTCCTGTTCACATGCATCCATCATTCATTCATGCATACATTTTACCCACTTTTACCCGAGAGAGATTCCATTCACGCTTTCTCCACAAATCCACACGCAATACGGTAACCAGTGGGTGAGCAGCGGAGGCTGGAAGACTCGGTCCTTGTTTACATAGTCTGTTATGTCGAATCAAAATGTAAATATAATTGAATTTCTTTCTGCCCAAAATTCCGACCTGGGGAAAAGTGCTGCAATGTCAGTCTCTCCCTTTCTCACACTTGTGAAGTGAGAACGAGAGCATGGACACATATGCCATGCCAAATTCTCCATTATATTCCTTTCATGCAAACCAACCATGCTTATTCCTATATTTCTTTCTTCAGAGTGAAAGCAATTTTTATAAGCTAGTTTCCCTCCAGCTGTACTCTAAAACACGTTTGTAATTTTTAAAATGGTTTCGTTACGAAATTGAAATAGCGTAGAGTTCCCCAAACCCAGAAAGACAATTGGAGTTTAATAGAGAGACACTTAGAAACCCATATAGCCAGTCTAGTCCAACTCACCCGGGATCACATTCCAATATAAATGTGCTAAAGAGACTAGAGAAAACTCTGCTAATGTATTCTCCGTCAAATTCATGTCATGACACTCACTCACACAAACACATTTCACTTTTTTGTTTACCACGGAAGTGATATGTGTATGTTTGTGTCGTGAGAGTCGAGTCCCTCCACACACGGAGTAAAATAGTATTTCACTTTTCTCCTGAAAGCGACAGACATGATGATGAACAGTGGAGGAATGGAATGGAGCAAAGTCTTGTGATCGTGATTACATGTCATCCCAAAAGGGAATTTTGCTCTAGTCTCTCACTCCCACCACCATTCCCAGTCAACCTAGGGAACCGGAGCACAGCTGCAGTAGAAAAACTTGGGTCCTGAGGTGTTCAGCGTTTACTAGAATGCAACCTATCTTTCTTTTCTCCCTTATTTAAATTCAAATGTTTTCATTTCAGATTGTATATATTTTTGTGGTGGGAGTGGGGACTTTTTGTGTACTTTTCTACTTTCCGGGTGAAATGGATTTTTCCATCATCTGTATACATACGTATAGTATCTGCACAAGTCGACGCGTCAGAAGGACGAAACGACATCACGCTGTTAGCTCGGATTTCCTCCGCTCATTGTCAACTCCTTTGAATCTTAAAAATCTAGTGGAAAGTGGCAAACTATTATAAAAGTGCACCTACACACTTTTTCTCTATGATATGCAAAAATAAATTGGCTGTCTGCACGCCATAAAAATTACATGGGTAATGGAAAGCAAGCACCCACTCATACCACAGTGTCGCATAAATGATCAAATGAAAAATTGCCTGCTACCCATTTACTTTATCAACTCGATCTTACAATAATCTGGAAAGAAATGAACACGAAAACTACAATTTAGTTAAACTAGCCCAGTAATTGAGAAATAGAACATGCTACAAATCCATCCAATACTCGAAACTTATGCTTAAAATAATCTTGTTGAGAATGTGGAACGATGGAAAAGCAATTTCGTTTTTATAGTTCTTGGATTTTCTACCTGTTGTATATTTACNAAAACTACAATTTAGTTAAACTAGCCCAGTAATTGAGAAATAGAACATGCTACAAATCCATCCAATACTCGAAACTTATGCTTAAAATAATCTTGTTGAGAATGTGGAACGATGGAAAAGCAATTTCGTTTTTATAGTTCTTGGATTTTCTACCTGTTGTATATTTACACGGATCCTTTTCAAGGAATTCCTCTGTGCCCATGATGCAGAATAATTGTGGGACGAGCATGAAATGGAATATTTTCAATCATTTTCTTCCTCACTTCAATCTGTTCTGGAGAGGGACTGTGTTCCGTTGGGACATTTCCGTATTTTTCATTTTCATTCATACTCCCACAAAAAAAGATGAACTTTTTCCCGAGTGGGAATACTTACAACAATGAACATGTCATATTCTCTACTGTTATGTCGTGTCTGTGTCATCCCCATTTTTGGCAATGTTCTCCCTTCATTCACACATTTCTTCTAGGTTTCGCCGTCACTTTCTCTTCCTGATAAAAAGGGACCATCCGTTCCACTCCGATGTTTCCTTAACTTGACAAAATTGACCAGAGAATGGAACACCTCCATGAACTCCCTGTGTGTTTACGTTTTTATATAAAAAAAATTCTCCTTTCCGGCAACCAACTGCTTTCTCTATCTAGCACATAATCATTTTCTTGACATGGTTGCAAAAATTGCTCGTTTCCGCTAAACTGACGTTCCTTCCTGTTTCGAAAAATGGTATAGTTTTGTAAGACTCTTTTTTAAGAGATTGCACTCTCAGTCGTAATAATAAAGTGAGCAGAGATAGAGCACAAGAACACTCACTCGCTGCAAATCCAAGTGTGTTCCAGAAGCACTACAGAACGAAAGTAATTGAAAGGGATCTCGCAAGATATAATTTCGACTTGACAATCTGTTTGCGATTGGGGACAAGGCAGAAACTACTTTCTACTTCTCGTCATTCTCATTGTCATACGGTCATGTGATGTGATTGGCATTGACAGGGGTGAGAGAGAGGAACAGACTGTAATTCTGTTTCATTCCTTGTTAACGAAAAAAGGAAAAGAATGTGAAACTCAAGTACGAGATAACTTTTACTTACCTATGGGATGCAGACATAGTAGAAATATATTTTGCTATAAAGAATGAAAATATTTCTCTAAAATTCCTACCTTATTTTATATACGTGGCAATCATTCTCATACATTAGATGATTGAAGGAGGTATCTCGTTAGTGCATTCCCGTGATCATTTTGTCTTGTCGGAACCCTTTCTGGTGTCATCGTCATCATCAGTGGAACAGCATCAACCTGGAGAAGGGTCCATCTAAAATACTATATTCCACAGCACAGAGTGAAATGTCCCCATTTTGATTTTATTCTTTGTGAAAATGGGAAGAAATTGAAAGAAATTGTCATTTTCACCATTACATTATTACTTCTCCTTTGGCACACATCTGACAAAAGAGTGGTTCCCCAAGTAAAAAACTATTATTGAATATTTCCCCCTTTTTGTGTGTAATTTTTTCCTTGAAAAAAATATTCAACTGTGCACTACCAACGTACACTTCGTAATGTGCAGGGATAGTCATATTTATGCTTCCAGAATACAAATGGGAGCAGGTAAGAAAAAGCAAATGAAAAAGTAGTTTTCTTACCCAAAATGATATCTATCTATCTCCACAGCCTGAGAGTGACTAAAACATATATTCCTTTTTAAGTTCCATTTTTTCTTGGGCTTGTGCCATGACTGATGTTCCTGCCAGGACCATATATGATCATGTGAAAAATACTTGAAGAAGGGCCTACTTTTTTCCAGAGTGAATTGCATTCCCATCACACTTTCATTCACTGCAAAAGAGAAAACTTGTTCTGCCTAAGTTCCATTTTAACTATATTCCCTCCCTCTTTCCTTGAATGCTGTTTGGAGCAAAGGGAAATTACTTAGTGGGAGAGAAGAATGAGAAAACAGTAGTTTTCTTTCTTATCATCCTCATCATCATTGTAGTTTTTGGGTCGTTCTAGATGAAATGTGATGGAGTCGAAGTACTTAAATGGAATATAAAGAATTTCTCCTTCGGAGAAGCAAGAAAAGAAAGGAACAATTCATCTTTTTCCTATACCGTCTCACACATCTCAGCATCTCCATCACCAAAAACTTATTTTCAGGCCAAGGAAATACCAAAAGGTATTTTCTCTCCTAAATTTAATCAATATGAAACTCTCATTTGAGGCAGGAATAATGACTTGTAAAATGCTCTTGTGGAAAGTACATCATTGACGATTGAGCTGTGTAAGAAGAAACCTTTTGTCCCACGATTGCTTTAGGGAGTAAAACTTCTCGGTAATATTTATACTTGAAGTTTGCGTAGGTTGGACAATTTAGTAAATGCAAAATTTCCATTTTCCACCATTTTTGTTGA
This sequence comes from Rambutsinella grinnellia, assembly GCA_027743725.1. Taxonomy (NCBI): domain Eukaryota; kingdom Metazoa; phylum Arthropoda; class Collembola; order Entomobryomorpha; family Entomobryidae; genus Rambutsinella; species Rambutsinella grinnellia. The sequence continues at coordinate 4,538 of JAHZMU010000088.1, read as the reverse complement.
CGGTAAATTAAAGTGCTGGTTTCTGGCAAAACAAAAATTAAGCGCCCACATATCACATCATTAGTTGGAGTTTTTGAGATGAATATTGAGTAAATCTGTGGCAAATGTTTAAATATTTTAAAGGCTAAAATATTCCATTACGTATTCCACGAAATGAATACCTGCAGCATTTATTCGAAGAATAATTAATTGTTGCGATTCGATTTGAGCCATTCTCAAAATTTGTCGGCCAATACTCCATTTAGTTAAATTCAATTACTTTTCCTCATAGAAAACTCTTTTTAATAACAAGACCATATAATGATGATCAATAGGAGGGACAAGAATTTCAAAAATAACATATCATTTCCCGACTTCCCATCAACTTTTCTCCTGCCGGATTTCTGGTTCAGTTTCCAAGATAAAAGCGTTCTAAACTGAAAATGATAAATGCGAGATCATTGAAAAGATTGTATTGAATATTGTTCCTTTCTCCCTTCAAATCGGAGTCTGCTGGAGGGGGTCAAGCGAAGCAAAAAAGGAAAAGTTATTTTTTCTTCAAAGAACAGTTTCATTACCACATCATCAACATCACGATTCAGTCAAGCCCATCTCTTCCCCGGGACGCAAAGAATGGTGGAAAATGAAGAGAAAGTTTGATATTGTGAATTCCACGAAACTATATGATAGGCTTGTTCTCAAATATCGGACTAACTTCCTCTCATCTCTGCTTCCCTCCACTTCGCATTTTTCTACCTCAATATCTTTTTATCATCATCAGAACAGGCAAACAAACATGTATCTATTTTTTCTTCCATGCATCATCCCGAGTCTTCATCATCGCAGATCAGATCGAAGTGATCATCAGTATTCAGTGTGCAATTTGGTTGCTTTTTTTGTAGCGTACACTTTACTCAAAGAAAAACTGTTTGGGGCGTATGAGAAGGGAAAAAGTTCATTTTGAAAAGACCACATTCCGTTTACTCAGAAGGGAAACTTACAAGAAAGCAGATATTTATTATATTTTCTATTTACCATAGACATTGTGATGATGGTGGTTTCTTGTTCCTACTTTTGCTTCTGATATGTTCTTATTGTGCACAGAGAGAGATGATGATGATAAAATACACAGAACATATTTCCGCTCTAGATTTTTCTATCAGTTTGTTGAGTAAAGAGAGAGAGAAAGCGAGAAACTGGGAGGCAACAAAATGTGCAACAATTCATCTCTTTCGCTTTCCACAATAAATTCCCTTCTTCTCTCGCCAATTGAGTGAAACGGTGGAGAAAGTTGGGGATCAGAAATTGACTCGAAAATGTAGAAACTATCTGGGAGAAAAATCAGTAGAGAGGAAGCACCAAGAGAGCATGATGGGAACGAGGAAAAAGGCTAATAAAGGACTGATATTGATATTTGTATATATTTTTTGGGAAACGCTCACAAAATATAGCCCGCAGCTAGTTTAATCATTTCATCGGTACAATCATCAGCTTATGCAAGCAAAATGAAACTTTAAATAAGCTAATATGAATATACTTACTACAGCTTTAAATGATTTGGATAAAAACTTTTCACATTTTATTTTTTAAGGAGGTGCAAAAGGTAGAAAAGGAATGAATGTGAAAGCAGCACTGTCGGTATCAAGATCAGCTCGAATCGAAGCTGTTTCTGCACCAAATTCCTATTTCTATACTCTCTCTAGGAACAACTATATAACTTTTCTTTCCGAAAGGAGTAAATGAAATGGGTTTGATTTTGAGTGGAAATGTCTTGCTATAAAAATTTCTTTTGTGGCCCCCTTCAAAAATGTCAGCAATAGTTTTATTTACACAGTGAATAGGATCCGCTCCACTTCTCTTGTTATCTTACGCGGAGTCCTTTGATATGGATAAATTTTCACTACCATTTTATGCATTTGCTCTGGGAGAATGCTTTTCCAGACACCCAACTTGTTTTTAAGAAGGATCAACCTCAGAAGAAAAGTAAAGAACATCGACCTACTTTCCAGTTGATGTGATGTATCGATGTTTTCATCTCTAGACCAAAATACTCTTATATCCCTCCACATTAATGGATGGTGTGTACATACTAATACACTTTGGTAGTGATCTCTTCACATTATTTACAATTCCGCTTTCCCAGCTAAAAGGATCTAATGCACTTTCTTCTTCTATATCATAATATCACCATTTTATCCTCAGTTCCAGGGCAATAAGCTATGTAAACTTTACCCAGTTCGTAAAGTGGTTATTCGTCATCTGATCCACTTTTTTAATTCCTTCACTTTCCTCCCCTCCTTCAGGGCGTCTTTTCAACCGGAAGTATATAATGGTATTATCTTCTAGGGGATTGGATACCGATTACGCTTTAAGATAGACTAAAAATACAGCTTGGATGTTTTTTTTACCTCCGGAGTAGATTCACATTTTCAAATGACTTGGGTTATATACTTCGTTGTTCTCTTTTTAGAATGATATATGAGATGGGAGAAAGTCTCCTAAAACTAATATCAGTATTGCCATACCTATTTCTCCCGGAGCGTCTACTATCAAAGCTGTTGAAAGATAAGAGGAACTCAAAAGGAAAATGTGATTACTAATCCAGTCATTAAATCCAACATCAAAGATAACTATATGGAATACGTGAAATTTTACATTAAACATTTTACTATTGTTGGGTTAACTACGTCATAAAAACTAGGACCTCCAGCTAGATATCGTGGAGATATGGAAGCTCACAATTCCAATGATTTCCAGAGTACTACCATTTTACATTTACTAATGGAGTACAATTTTCCTCCGTACTTAGATCCTATCAGGTTGGTGATGACGATAACGATGATCCTGGATATTTCCTAATACTCTTCTTAAAACTTTTTGTTTACACGTATCCAAATCATTCTATAGTATGTATATAGGCATTTGTGCTGCTAGGTATTAATTTCAAAAGTGACATGAGCCCAGTTGTAGAAGTAGGATGATGCATGACATAGTGATTTGAGTTGGAAGACGCGTTAGCCCCGTCTGTCATTCTTATTGTAATGGGCTATCGCGTCGCATGAATACAAAGGAAAGTGAGGAAAAAATTATTATCCATCACATCATCATAAAGTTATGAAACTTTGGGTATAGAAAAGCTTTCAAGGATATCCCTCCAGTCATCCCCGTACAACAATTTAAAAGCCATTACAGAGCCTACAAATCACCACATAAATCATCAACGGCTTTTCTCTCTCTTCTGCATCTGCTTTCTCCTCCATCCCAACAGCTGATGCTTCTTCTACCAGAAGAGAGAAAAAGTTGTGGGAAGGGAAGAGAAAGCATCAAAACCAAAAGGATGAAGAAAAAACTTAAAGCTTCAAAGATATATGTCCTTGTCCATACACATTGAATACATAAATTGAAGACAACGTTTTCCGTCTCGGTGCACCAACTCAAGCTCAAAATGGTAATATCTCCGCCCACATCGCTTGCGATAAGGAGAACAAATTTTTACACAAATGCCATTACAACAAAGTAATTGGTCTAGATAGGACATGGCCATGTAGGTAAAACTCTTTTCGGAAAACTTTCTCTCGCTTTTGGCTCTCTCTTTCTCCCTCCTAAAATATTTCTGTACTCTTAACATTGTTCAGTGAATAAAGTTGCATGAATTATATAAGTTAAATTGATTTCACTATGAATTATAGCGGAACAAGTTGTGTGCTTTTTCTATACAGATTTTTGCTACTTTGTGTGTGGTTTCCGCATCCATGTGACTTACCAAGACTTCTAATAGATCCCTCGGGAATCTCCCAACCCAACTCTGAGAGTTGTTTGGTAACGAAACACGAGAGCATATATTGCCACTCTTGAATTTACCTAGAAAATAATTCCTTCCTCAAGAATTCCATTTGCCACTAGGAAAAAAGTTGTAGTGGAATGTAGTAAGTCTAGTAGAAGTTACAGCTTAGCCAATTAAAATTCCAGTACTTTCCCCACATATGCCTACGTACATGGACACATATCCACTGCTATCTAGAGAAAGGAGTGCAGTTCTCTCTCTAGTCCTGGCAGATTCAGACAGATATTTCCCCTCCGATTCTAACTGAAGAGAAACAATTACCCTTTCATTTTCCCATTCGAGGCTAGCCCATCCATGAATTCAATCTAAGTATGCATATAAGTCTATATGGTCTTGTGTAATCAAAGCCATTAATCAAAAATCTTTGACAGAGTAGCTCCGCTGCGTAGAAAGCCTTTTTATCACACACATTCTGTGGAGGAGACTTACACGAAGGTAAAATACTTATGGAAGAAATTTCAAATATATTGGACATAGGTTAGAGGATAGTTAGACTTTGGAGTGAAAAGGGAACAAGGAGAAAAAACTTTCATTTGGGTTCCCTTTACACACCGAGACAGGAGCGGTCTATCGATAAAAAATAGAAAGTTCCTTTCAAGTGCTTCCTTCGTATAAAGACACTATGAGAGCTGTCACCAGAAGAGAAAACGGGGAGCTAATTGGCAATCTTTTGTGTTAAAAGGGAACTTTGGCAATAATTTTTTTCAACTGTTTT
>JAHZMU010000087.1:0-12197 GCA_027743725.1 Rambutsinella grinnellia | reverse complement strand
GCTAAATGAAGCTATCAGATTTTATAAATTGCCTGGTTTTGCAAACTGTCCAACGAATTGTTAAAGTTTTGTCAGCATTTAAATAATTTTATAATAAAAGTATTTAAACCCGTAAAAAGATAAAATGATTTGCTAATTATTCTACTCTTTCATCTAAAATATATCATCAAGCATTAGTTTAAGTGCATCAGAAAATCGTTCAAAAATTCAAATAGCAGTTGACGGGATCCTTGCTGTTTGTAGCAGGACAATCTCTGTCGTGAATACAAAGCTGATAATCGAAATGAAGAATTTCCGAGTAATCATAAAAGATCCAAATAAAGATATTCCGACAGGATTGCATATTAGATTTCTTTCCAGTCTCTTCAGCTATAAAAATACTAAAAATATAAATTGCTCTTTAAAACTATAAAGAGTCATTTTTTACCGAGATCGAATAAAGAGAATTCGGACATCGATGAATATTCTTCGTAATGGAATGGCTGACTTCATGCACCTCAGCAGCAAAATAAGTCACGATCGAGACCCGGAACATGAATTGCAAAAAGGCGAAATAATTATAGCTGGACTCCTCCAAGCTAAACTTTGAATAAGGAGCGATCCAGTAAAATAGTGTGATAACAGCGATATACATATTTGATCCGTAGCAAGCTAAGATAAGCGGACTAATGAATTTCTGGATGACCAAGACAAGGTCGGCTAACATGACAAACTCGTCCCGTATAGAATCCCACGTTTGCGACATGATTCGTCCCTCTAAATCAAAAAGTGAAAGTTAGTCTCGAGCACATTGTTTCAACTTTAATTTTACCTTCAAGCTTTGACTTGAAAGATAAAGCAGAATTCTTAGGATTTATGAGATGATCCACTTGCTCATTCATGACCCGGAACTTTTCGGCGATTTATAATTTGTTTTACTTTAACTATAAGAAAACCTAATTATTTTTTAACCTATAAGAAAACCTAACCTTTTCGGTGATTGCCCGGCAAAGTGTTATCGTAATAGTGTCCATGTACACCCATCCCCAAGTGCCGCATTTTACCATTATAGCGTAAAGGACAGTCACGACAGGATGATAAGGGATTACGTGATGCCAATGATAGAACGTTTGGGTGTAATAATATTCCAGGGTTGAATTTGTCTCCAAATCTGCCTTCTCTAAAATGATTTAGGAATTTACAAGTCCATAAAAGCTTTAAACAGACATACCTTTCGATTTCTTCAAGTTTTGAACATCAAACAAGACATTCTCCATTACACCACAAATCATGCAGATAACCACCATTATATAACAAAATCTCGGGAATGTGGATGGAAACGGGGTGCTCATGTGTGACCTTTCGTTCGCATTCATAAAGCTCTGGATGACATTGCGGAACCTCCTAGCTCCGAACAGTTGATATGCATATCTAAAATGAGAGGGGAATCAGTTTATTTAAAATAATTTAAAATTATATTCATACACGAAGAACATCGTCCATGCATAAGAGGGCAAGCTAAACTCGCCCAGTTTTTCAGAGATTGTCGTGTCGCCATAAAATCTTTTGATGTTTGCTCTCGTCAAGAGGGTCGCATAAGTAAAGAAGAAGCAGGTTAGGAATCCTGAAGGAATCGCTGCGTAGTTGATTCGTCTAAAAATTATAGAAAAATATTAATTATTTCTTCCAATACTTAAATGCATCTTACTTTTGCGATTCTTGTTTCTTTAGAACATCATTCCTGGAAAGAACGCATAGCATCCGTCCGACAAACACAACTGGTTTCATTCCATCCAAGAAAGCCTTGTTACTTTGGGGCTTGTCTTTGTAACCTGATATATAGCTTTGAATTAATTTTAAATCAATCTTATCTTTGCATAACCGAAGTACTCAGAAAATTTTAAGCTATTACCCTGGCCAGTGATGTTCAAATAGACTGTGCGGAAAAACCTGAATTTCTCCATTGTCATTTTGCTCAAATTCTCAATCATTATAAAGTTCATGGATGATGGAACAATCAGCTCCAAATTCTGAATGGGAGATTGATGAGCAATGTCAGCATTTTATGTAGTTTGAATGATATTTCATTAAAAATTCATAGAAACACCTCCAAATGTGAAGGACACACCTTCCCTCTCCCATAAAGTGTCAATAAAACGGCAGATGAGAAACATTTCTTACACAACAATTGAAGAGAAAGTGCAACCTGAAATAATACAAATCAAGCTAACGAGGGAAGAGAAATATGTAATTATTTTTGTATGACGGAATGATTTTGACTGGATTATTTGTTTGCATTGCCTGATTATTTTATCAGGATAAAGTAAACATTGTTAGTCCAAAAGAAATGAATTATGTTACAGAAAGCTTATGTGGCTTTCAAAATGACAATCTTTATAATTTAATCTAACTTTCCATTTTCTAGATATGAACTTGATAACAGTAAAACATTACAAAATTATTACACACATCAAAATAACGTATATTTGACTTTTACTGCTTATTCAGTCCGACAAGAACAAGTCATACATGAGCGTTGGATGTCTCATACTCAGCTCGCGGAAAGTCTCCGTTTGGGAAGCCACTCTTGACTTATTCCTATCAAAATAGTAGATTACTTCTTCATGAAAAATAAAACTTTGCATTAATTTTTATTTGCAAATTACAATTTCATGAGAATAAGTGATTTTCTCATAATTTTATCCGACCGAACCCTCGCCCCCAACAGATACATTTCAATAGCATTATCCACATTAAGTCCTTGAAGAAGGATGGACTCGCAATGTCGTTTTAGCTCTGGCAAGCCGTATTTCTCAGCCACAATCATTAGCTGCGGGGTCATAGAGCCTTCTTTCATCTTAAAGTTGTCCACCGTCCCAGTATAAATATAGCGGAGGAGCTCCTGCACTACATCAACTCCGATGTCCTCCGGCTCTATTTTGATTCTAGGAAGATGCTTTTGACAATTTGGCAAGCTTTTCCCTTCCAACACTGAATGTCCAACAGTCGTATTTTCCAAAATGGCAGAGAAGACTGGACTACTCGCTAAAAGACGCTATTAAATGCTTGCCTCATTCATAATTTATATTTAATCAATTACTTGCTAAAATAATCCGATGAGATGGAATCTCCACTTCTCCCACAACCAGCAAAACGTCCGCAAACCTATCGTCATGTAGCATACTAAATGTATATCGTAAATATGGCGGTATCCCATGCCCTGCAAATCTCTGATGTTTAATATTTTCCTTTGTGAGATATCCACTCCCAGTTGAATGCTTACTTGTCGGCATTACCAACTTCTCTAGCAAATTATGATTAACCAAATCCAATAACGCTGGCATTACACCGGCTACTTGTAAATGAGACGGGTTCCTCTGGGAAAAAGGCTGAAATGACAAATTTCAGAGTGATATCCCCAAAATGACCTGAAAAGTCGGTTTTTGTAATTTCCTCAAATAGCTCTTCACTCCCTTCATCGACAACATCACTGCTATGGACGTAATATGATGGTTGCTGCTTCTGAGGCTGATTAATATCAGGCTGTTTCACAGGATGCTCCTCTTGGCCACTCTCGAATTGGTATTTTGTACCAATTAAACTGCTTTTAATGTTGTTTAACGGATGGATCAAGTTAGTCCATGTGAAGGTGTAGACATACTCGAAAAAATTTGAGTTTAATTGATAGCCTCGAGTATTATAATATTTTTGTTGGATAATTGTAGGGCTCGTCGACTTCTTTGGGGGAAGAGTTATCTCTTTACTTCCGTGAAGTATAGTTGGTCGCAAAATGAAGTCAATATTTCTCGGTTGTTTAGCTTCATAAGAATAAGTGGCGACTAAACGGACGTCACCAATGTCAGTATTTGAATAGCCGGTGGAGGAAGCGCTGGCCGTAGTTGCAGATGGTGACGAATAGTTCAGCTGGTAGCCCCGAGTATTATAATATTTTTGTTGGATAATTGTAGGGCTCGTCGACTTCTTTGGGGGAAGAGTTATCTCTTTACTACCGTGGAGTATAGTTGGTCGTAAAATGAAGTCGATATTTCTCGGCTGTTTGGCTTCATAAGAATAAGTGACGACTAAACGGACGTCACCAATGTCAGTATTTGAATAGCCGGTGGAGGAAGCGCTGGCCGTAGTTGCAGATGGTGACGAAGACGAATGGACAGAGAAAGGGCTATGATGTCGAACTTTATGAAGCTTGAAAATCCATTTACCATCAACGTTATCTGATTTAAAACTAACGTGATCAGTTTTTACTTCAAAGGGTTGCTCAAACCTTTTGATATAGCTGATGTAACCGATAAGTCCTTTGATTTGCCAAACGTGGAGTAAAGTCTCCTTCGTGAAGGATAGCTTGAATAGAATAGAATTTGAAAGATTAAGATTTTATTAAGGGATCATGAAGTTCGTTACGTGTGTCTGGCTGCATCTTGTATTGTTTGCGATTTCATCCGCGGGGAATTCAGAGATATCATTTGGAGTAGGAGACGATGTAAGTGGAGGAGGAGGCAACACAGTTGTTGAAAGAGGTGAAGGTGACGTCCCCGGCGGAGGAGATGGCGATGGAGCTATCAACTCCATCGATTCAGAAAGCTCGTCAAGATTAATAACTACAATTTCACCATGATCATCCTCAGCAGAGTCAGAGCTGTCGACAACAAAAGTGATGCAGTTTGGTATTATACAGAAAAGCAATAGCAGAACGGAGAAAGAAGCACTTAAATGCATCCTGCAAAATTATAAACACTCTTGCAAACTTTCCAGATTTTGCTGTTTGCAATGATAATGCCGAGGGGAAAGTGAAGGCGAGACACATTTCTTCCAATGCCGAGACGTATGAAAATATCTCATATTCCATCATTCCACATTTCATTCATTTAAGAATCGTCATTTAACACATCATAAAAGTCTTAAAGAACGTCGTCAGGAAGTAGTTTGGATAATTGTCGAAAGATTTATACCAAATCCCAAATCGCTTTACTTACAAAATTAGTAGCTTTCTAAAGGCTCACATAAAACGAGCATATAATTATGTACGAGGTTAACATAATTTTCGTTGTTGCAATTTCCTCAGAAAAACGTGTCAATGTAAAGTCATTGAGAATGAAAAAAATAGTTCACAATGAATGAAAATTTTCATACATAATTTAACTTTTATTCCACCAATATTTATGTCTCCAAACCTCATTCAAACCGAGGTTATAGGTCATAACATTTAACTTACTGAAAAAGTCAAATAGAAAATCTCCCAAATACTTCTCTTGAAATATCTACGTCATTGGAAATTAGTATTTGAAACGTGTAATGTAGATTTTTAATTAACTTTCCATTTAATTTAATTAATTCTGTCTCGAGCAAACATTTTAAAGCAAAGCTTCAGCACGCGCAAAGGAGGCGAACAAAGGATTGACTTGAGCTCTACTTTACGATTAAAATAAATGCATGAAAATTTCTCACCTTGCCCCATCCGTGCAACTTGGGGAAGCCGCTTTTTCGCGGCAGATTTTGCTACCCCTCTACTTTCTCACATAAACAATTTCAGATCGATTGATTGAGAAGAAAGGTTTTAATTAAAGTGTTAATTAATCAAGTTTTAAATGTGATAGGATTACCAGTTTACAAAGTGATTGATAAGCTTGAGGGGTAAATCATGGCTGATAAGTTTCAAATGGAAGATCGCGTCTTCGCAAAGATAAAAGGGTGGCCACCGTGGCCCGCAAAAGTAAGTTAAATTAACTAATTGTAATTAATTGAGGACAGTATTAAATGGAGAAGGACTTGTGCTAAAGTTAGATTTTTTCTTAGATTTTAAACAGAGTTGAAGGGAAAATCGAGTCTTACCGGATTCAGTTTTACGGAACCTACGACACGTAAGAAATGAGTTTAATTGTCGCGTTATAATAATGCTAATTTGTATTTTCTTTGGATTGGTAGGAGCGTTGTGAAGCCCGATAACATTTTCATATACAATGATGAAAGTAAAGCTAAGTATGGCAAGCCGAAGAATAACAATCGGTGGAAGGAAGCCATGGATGAAATTGAAAAGAATACTCTGATCGGTGACAATGGACCAGTCGACGAAGAAGGACAGGTTCAAGAGGAAGAAGAACCTATTGCACCGGTAAAAGATATATAAGAGCCTGAAATTGGGCGGTGGTTAACTTGGTATTGCTATTTCATTATAGAAAGTAGAAGTGGATGCTGACACAGATGGTGATGGAGATGGAGAACTAATGATTGACGAAGGTCCACCTTCATTGACGAAGGAGGTGAATATTAAACCAGTAGTGACTCCAGGGCAAAATGGAAAGCCAGAGGTATGTTCATTTAAATATTCTTTTAAAATAAATGGTGTACATAATGTTGTTGTACGTACGTAAATTGCTTGACTTACAATTAAGTTGACTAATTTTTGAATGTGTAACATTTATTAATATGTAGCAACCGAAAGGTCGTAGGGGAAGTAAGGCTTCCTTGTCAAAACGGGATTCTATAAGTTCAGTCTCGTCAGCTACTGAAGTTGCTACTCCAACCGCATCTAACGCTCCTCCAGCTACAGAACTGGTTAGCAGAAGTGGACGTAAGATCAAACCGAAAAGATTTGCGGACGATGAAATCCAATTGACTCCTACTCCAGCTAAGACTAAAAGCTCCGGAAGTTTAGATGATAGCCTTGAACCACCTTCCAAACGGAGCAAGCGAGGTGGCAAGACTCCGCCATCAGTGAAGACTACTCCAGTACCAGTGGCAGTGGAAGCGAAGGAAGCACCAGTTAGGCCAAGAATGGTTATTGGAAAAGGGAAAGGTGCTCCAGGGAAACCACCAATCCCTGCTTCCGGTAGAATCTCTCCAGATATTTCTTCTCCAATTCCCCGAGCACCAGCTTTGAAGCCCGCTTCCGCTGCTGCAGGTCTCCAGCGTAGACCCGAAGTTGTTCCAGGACTTGCTCCGACTCGCAAGCCACTTCCAGCATTAATTCCAGCGTCTGGAGCAGCAGTGGCAGCTACTCGAGCAGCGCTACCACCAGCAAGACGAGCCCCTTCTTTGAGACAGCAATCAGCATCATTAGAGAAAGAGGAATTTGAAGATGAGATAGAGGATGACGATGCCCCTCTAATGCACGGCGATGAAGCTGAAGCAGACGACAAAGAAAATGTTAAGGATGCAGCTACTTCTTCTAATGGCTCCGAGGTTGGGTCTGAATCAGAGGGAAAAACAGAATTAGATGAAGCACATATCGAGGCTTATGGTAGGTATATATTATTTTACTGTAGTCACATAATAAAAGTGACAGATTAATTCTGTGCTTAAAGCAAAGGAACGTGCTTCATGCAAAGTTAATAATAATATTTGCCTTTTTTAGATGAGAGCCTGTCTAAAATCGCCTTCACAGACAAGGAAGGTGACCAGTACGAATTGCGTTTTGAAAACAAGGAGGAATTTGAAGTAAGTAGAATATTACATTAGTAGTGGATTTATTTTGACTTTTTATATTCTACTTTCTGCAGTTATCTTTTGGTAAATTAATCTTATCTAATCACAAAATTTTGTATAAATATAGGGCGAGGAAGAACGTGCCGAATATGATGAGTCTGTAAATTCAATGTTGAAATTGAAAGACGAGCTTGAGCAAGGCGATGGTGAATCCCACGAGACTTTGCAAGAGCTGATGGAAGCAACTAGAGATGACTTTGACCCAGAAGAGTCCAGTCAACGAGAGCATAGGGCCATTCAAATAAGGTAAGCATTTTTGTTAATGTCTAGTCTGGAGAAGTTTAAGATCAGTCTAGTCATTTATCAATGAAGGGCTCAGTTTTAATTTTGAAGTAAAGAACTGTACTTCGAGGTCACTAATAGCCCTAATATTAATTTGATACTGCCGACAGGACTACTTAAAGAACTAGAGTTCTGTGCGATTGTATCAGACATTTCATTACTAATTGGCAAATACATAATTGCACTACATGTCAACAACATTTGAATGCTTAATCATTGTTTTGTTATTACATCGATATAGAACATTGCGGATCGAAGGGGAAGTAATAGAAATTATTGGAGAGATAATTAGCTGTTTGGGAGAAAAGCAGGCGGAATGCTACCGAGCCTTAGAGCTACTTGAACGATTGGGAAGTCACGAGTTAACACCTTTGATATTGAAGAAACATCCGGAGGTTGTTCAAACCGTTGCAAAGGTAGGAAATGTAACGATTTGTGATCAAACTCTAAAGATGCGTTAATTTTGAAACTTATCATGTAATTTATTTTTTACAGTTGAGAAATTATGTTGGAAATGTTGGGGAATGGAGTATGGCGGACGAAGATGAAGTAAATAAACAAATTAGAATTGATGTATTATACAGGCATTTGAAACTACAATATAATTCTATTCATTTTTAGACGGAGTTTAAAGATAATGCAACTTCGATTCGCGTGAAAGCCGCTGAGATTTACGCAAACTTCTACAACATCTTCGTTCCAATTGAAGAACAGGAAGAGTCTGTCACCTTTGAAGAAATATTCACAGAGGAGATGAAAGCTTTTAATGAGATGACTAAAGACTTGACACAGTCGGAGGTTTTAGGACTGACTGGTGAAGGGGATGGTAATTATGCAAAAATTCTAAGCTCCTATTCATGTAATTTAGTTTTAGTTTCTACAAAATGCAATAGATTTAATGAAAACTGACTAATTTTTCTTGCAGAGGGTTTCGACATGTTTGATTACGACAGTGAGACTTAATCTTTACATGGATGATGATTCTTATTCCTGTTCCACATCCAAACCAGTTTCAAGCAGTGTTGTTAGTTAGTGCAGTAAAGTGGAGACTTTACTCCCTTGATTTTACCTTTTCCAGTATAATGTACTAGAAAGTAAAATGTAGTTAGTAGTTATTATTTTGTATGATGTTAGAAAACCGCGTGCATTTATATTTGAAGATCAAATTTTGATCAAGCCGAAGTGGAATTTTTGTTCTAGATACTTGAAATCTCTCTATTTCTAAGAATTGTGTTGCGATGCATTTATTACGAAAGATTTATTGTGGAGAAGGACAGGATCACTCTACAACCTTAAATATAGCATTACTGCGATTATACCTCTGTATCCGTAGAAGATTGTTCTGAACACGTTTTTGTTTTGATTTACTGAAAATATATTTACTTTTAATATAAATCAGATCTTGTTACTCTGAACAGTAATAAACGTTGTTGTTCTTATAAGACAAAAGTAAATACAGATTTGCATTAAATTATCTAAGGAATATTACTGTATTATCACAACGCACAGATTTTCCTCAAGAATTAGGATTGGTTTTCACCTTTTTTCTCGGCTTTCCTTTACCCTTTCCCTTTCCAGACACTTTTCCTTTTCCAGATACTGAAGTAGGATATCGTTGCTTCACTGGCGACAGTACACCCTGAAGATTTGAAATTCTGACACGGTAAACTCTTAATTTTCGTTTTCGGCACACTCTCCTGGAAGGTAATTCCACCGAAATCAAGTCAGCAACCGGTACAGGCTCATAGAGGGGAGTCTCCAACTGCCAAGGCTTAAGGCTTAAAGGTAGGAAAGGGGGTGATATCACAGATCCATTTAAAATTACTGATCTCGACCTCCGTGTCGGCGGATTTTGGAGGAAATCAGAGACAAAAACTCCGCGGTTCTGAAAGTGGTCGATGGTGGGCAATTTTTCTACTCTTCGAATATAGAGGCGATTTTCTGCTCCGCTGTTCGGATATAAGGATTGAACTGTAAAATTCAAAGCATAATTACATACAATTCATACAAATCACTTTGCTCGATTTCTTCATATCATTTAATTTTTAATAACGTACCTCGACAATGTGCTAAAAAGAAGTTGCAATACATGTCAATATAGAATACATCCGTACATTCCCAACTAGTCTCCGCGAACACAAATCCAAAAGTAATGAAGTTGACCATTGGGACTGTGTTGAAGCTCATTAGACTGTTCTTCGGATCGTGGACGTACCATTCATCTAAAAAAAAGAATCGCAATTGAATAGAACAATCAACTTTTTGTCATAATCCATTAACCAAATATTAAAAGTTATTAAATTATTTTCATTACAGCCAGTGTTAGATCGGGATTTGATGAAAACCAGATCTCCCACTCGATAAATCCTAACACAGTGAGGATCCGATTCTCCTTCAGGTCTTGCAATGACTGGATCATCAGTCATAGATAACTCATCCAAACTTTTACTCCAGCGTCCAATGTGGCCGGTGGTATAGACAATATAAAGCTACTCAAATAATTAATTCAGATTAGAACTTTGCTAGCCAACATCGCTCACTTTGCAACTATTTCTCATCTCGTGTTTTAGTTTTACATACCTTATCTTCTAGAAGGCACAATGATCTACTCCATAGCGGCAAGTGGATTCTCCGAAAACGTTCAATTCGAACAATTGCATTTTCATGGTCGCAGGACACAACTTTGAATAATAAGACAGTTCTTGATCTCTCCTCTACTGCTACGTGGTCACGAAAAACGCTGAAATTTTTTAAAAATAATCACTAGAAAATAGATTAACTTGTAAAACAAGAACGAGTCCAATAAATTCCATTCGTACCTAAAATCTGTATTTGATGAATTCTCAAATCCGGACCATGTCTCGGCTAAATTGGTAGTTTGATCAATACATTGATATCGCCTAGGTTCTTGGCTGTCTCGACCGTTTAGGCGTTCAATATCTTCCATATGGAAAAACTCCAGTCCATTAGAGGTTTGAACAATTAGCAAGTTCATAGCAGGCATTAATTGGAGGGTTCGAGAAATGCACTCATTCAGTTGCTTGCATTCACATGGGCGGGACTTAAACAAGTAGTGAATTATGCTCCTTTCATGTTTACTGGCGTCAGCACTAAAACAAAAACATTAGGATTAACATAAGACATTACTTCAACATATTTAACTTAATTCAATTGCAAATTACTTTACGAGAATAGCCCTGAGATCAAATTTCCGAGTTAAATATGACGAATCATATAACTTGAGGAGTTCAGCAGAACCGTTTTCGGTTTGAGGAGGCATCTTCTGTTCCAACTGGGCACGAAACTCTCCAGGAATCAATTCTTCAATCTTGTTAACCCTTTGATTAACCAAGTCTCCAACCATCCCCTCCCAAGAAGTGCTCACCTTCGCACAAACATCCAACAAATAACCCGTCTTTAGTTTATTCAAAACAAGATGTTTGAGTTCAACAGGGAGGTTATCAAAATGGAATGGCTCTTTAGGAACTTCCGGTTCGACTTCATCCTGCTTCCTTACTCTAACCCTCTTGAAGGTATCGTCTAATTGTTCTCCTGTAAAGCAAAATTAATACATCATTGTCCATGTCAAATCTTTCAAAAGGTCACGCATTTTTCTCAAATATTTAACCCACTCATTCTAGCAACAATGCCCAGTGGATTCCCGTGTTTAAACCAAACACTGAAAACTCCACAGTCTCCAATTTAATTGAACTTTAAACTTTAATTGGTCCTAACATATCTATTTTCAAATTAACTAACTCATAAATCTCAAATATACATTTCAATCCATTGCCTCACGAGCCCTCTAAAATGATTGAATTCAATGAATAAAAAATTAAAACTGAAAAAATGCACTCCTCTTGTGTATTTACACCATTCAATTCAAGCAAAAAATGAAAACATGTGATTTTGCTCTTGGCCCAAAGTTTTGGGTGAATTCATATCAAAACGTTTACGATGTGAAATGATGTGATAGCAGAAAGCTGAGAAAGCTTCGCATGAAAACTTTTGCATGTGGTCCTGCTTGAGTTGAATAATGTTATCTAATCACTTCATTATTTATATGATTGCGAATTGTGAGAAAAGGATAAAAAGCATGTCATGAAAGTGTGATGATTTTGGTCGACTCCAACCCTCCAGCCCTCCACCCCTCCTGAGCAAATGTTGTTGCCATCTACAACCGCTTGATCAATTTTTCTCATATTCTCGTTACACTTCATGATTCTTCTCGGCATATTATTATTTCTATCATTCTACTTCTATCTTTCAGAAAAATTCCAGATTTTCGTGCTTTCAATTAACCGTCGACGTCGATAACGTCTGTGAAAAGTATTGTGTTAAAATGGAGCAGTGCAAGCGTATCGATGGACTTCCTTTTCTTCCGGGAAACACGTTCCAGGACCCCACCGTAAGTTGTATTTAAGGTATTGATTAGG
>JAHZMU010000086.1:0-11335 GCA_027743725.1 Rambutsinella grinnellia | reverse complement strand
AATTTTCCCTGGCTTGAGAAGAAAAACGAATGGTCAGAGAGTCTAAGCGAGTACGTAAAAATTCCAATTTGCTCCACACCCGTTTAGAGAGAGGAAGGAATAGGAAACCGGATTGGAAATAGCTCATCCAGCTTTTTCCTACTACGTTCATTCATCCTCCAAGCTTTGCTCATTCATGGCTAGAATTTCTAACTAAGAACGCACTTGGAATGCATCGAGATTTTTTAGAACTGCCCTTCTTAAAGAGCATAAGTTAAAGGTTATATCTTCCTCTGATCCTGTTAATATTTCTTTTTTAAAAATAATTAAAGCCAGAAAATCTCTTACCCTTCCATGTCTTCAGGTCAACCAATAATTCTCTTCAACAATCCCCAAATTCCTCACAAAGTTTTAAGATAAATGCGTAAGAATGTGGACAAAAAGATTTCGTAATTGCCATTGTTTTTCTCCTTCTCACATAACCTTTGAGAAAGTTTAGTCATCCATGAAATAAATTGGAGGTAACCACCAACCCATAATAATAATTGTAAGAAAAAAACACGTTACGCATCATTTTATAAATAGTAGATGATGAGAACCTTAAAAATATTTTCCTAAATGGAAAAACTCTTCAAGTATTTTTGTCACAAGAGTCAGCTCTTAGCCAGGTAGTGTGAGAATATCCTTTCCAATTCTATCCAACTTATTTTTCAAGCCACAGTTATGTGCAGTAACATCTTAAACATCTTTTGATCATCAGTAATGGCCAACATTAATATTGTTCTTATGTTAGAGAGAGAGACCAGGTAGGGGAGAAGTCACTAAAAGTGGTCTAGCTTCTCTCTCTCTCTCTCCATCCTCCTTATTTTCTGTCGTAAGACGCATTAAGTGGATTGCTGTGGAAGATTAAGCTAGCCACCGTGAAGCCTTCGAGTATAAAAAACCCTTCTAAATATTGTCTTACCATTGCTCATGCTCTCCAACCGTTTCACACACGGACATTTTACTCTATCCCCGTTTTTACCGCTAGATGTATCACGATATGAGAACTAATGATCTATATCGTTTGCAAACTAATAGCTGAAACGGTCGTAAAAAGAGCTAGAGAATCCTGGCCAGAGAGAACGTTCACGGTTAAATGTTATCAGCGGATGCACACACGTAACTCCAATATATAAAAAGTGGCAGAGAGAAACGGCCACGAGGTGACGGTGAATGATGGTCCCTCTCACTCCCAGAAAAGTTGCGAAACTTTCAATTTTTTCACCTATTGATAACGCTAAAAATATAGGAGTAAAAAATACTTTTAATTGTATGAGCCCCACACTTTCCAGACAGTCTCCAGGAAAAATTCATATATTCTGGATTATTCCTCCTCCAGCCAATTCATACATTTAAATGGTATCTCGGGTAAAAGGCTAACGGTTTATTGCTTCATTTCCACCCGAGAAGAAGCTCAATATTTTCCGATAAAACAACAATAGATTCAAAGGTAGGGGAAATAAGAGTAAAAGCTCGAGATGTTTATCCAGAGAGCATACACGGAAAGTTTTTCAGAGTATAAACAGGTTTCAATTGTATGTAGACAGTCCCAACTGAATTGTAAAGTAGAGCAAAGCTCCTCTCTTTTTCCAAACCCTCACATGTTTTTAGAGACAATGATGATGACGGTGTACTTATCCCTTAGCATTCTAGACTTTCTCTCGTCATCTGCTGACTTGAACTCGTGAGATGAAGGAGAAGTAGAGAGAGAGAGAAAGTTACCATCATTATTTCTTTCACAAGTTTTTTTAAAGGCATCCAAAAACGTTGAGCGTACATATGCCATCATCGTTACCAGAGGATTTTGCTGCGAGTGCAGAAAAATGGAAATAAGAAAGCAACATCAGCAAAAAAGCCGGGCATAAGGGAAGAGAAAAAGTGCTGAAAAAACTGACAGTTTATTTTGCAATTTATAAGCAAAAGAACCGTATACATTATCATAGTGAATGGGAAACTTTTCTCTTTGGCTTTGCTCACTCACCACCATCCCAATAAAGAGAGAAAAACTATCTCGATTTATACAATTCCTTGTTTTCTTTCAACCAGCATCGTACACGAAGCTTGGAGACTGAGCAACCAATAGGTATCCCTGAAAAAAAAGCTGTTGTTTTCCTAAAATCTAAATAAAGTCTAGAATCATTTGAAATGGACGCCTACGTTTGGGTCTTTTGTCATTTCAAATAAGAACTGGACTTCATTGACACTCTTGAAAGGAGGCGAGTGGTGACGAAATGATTCTATATCTGATGTGTGGTCTGCAATCTGCGCATCACCACGAATCAATTCTCCTATCGAAATGGACTTTTATATAATGACAAGGCAATCACTATTAACTGGAGGAAGACACCTACATCTCCTATCTCCAAACCAATGTAGTTACCATAATACTCTGATTTTATGGGGAAAAGTTGAAAGTGCCCTTTCCATTTTTTCTCCCCAGAAATGTCATTTGAGGAGGATAATGCTTGCGCGCTCCATTCATGCGAGCAAGTTTTGTGTGAGCCGTGAGGGTTGTGAAATGAGGAAGCAATTCACTCCATTGGACGTAGTGATGATGCGATCTAGAGAAATGTGAATCAGTGATAGCGACTCTGAAAGATTGAATCGATTCTCACTATTCTTATAACATCTTCACTGAGGAGAAAATGCGGTGGTCGACTAATTTCGATTGGGAGTGTGCTTGCCTCTCTCTCAACCACACAGAGAAATATGGTATTTACTTTTCCTACAAGACCTTCCTATTGATTCAGTGGATGACGAGTGTGCAGCTGCAGAAAAGTTGGGAAGGAATTCATGAATGGCAGCCTCTAATGCCTTTAACTACCTATATTTACTAGCATTTAAGCTTGGCAGAATCTCAGCTCCGATTCCTCCTTGAAATGAGAGGAGTGAGCACGTAATGGACCTCGACGGCATTTCCCTAACATTTTACTCTATACCAGCTTTCTTTAGATAATGATATGAAAAAGTTAAATGAGCTTTCTTCTTGCAAGAGTAATCTTACTGTCATCCCAGATATTGCATAATATTAGCTTTCAGCGCCAACACTCTCATATTATTGCCATATTGTGTCCTGCATTGCGCGCAGAAAAAAAACAAGTACGTTCACTATTTTCTTTACTATTATTGTTAGCAAAAAAAAGGAGACCGAGTGAGATTGAAGGACGACGGATGTGTACACGACTCCGCGAAGTTTTCTAGAGTGTGGTGGTGATGACGAGAAAAGAATGAAGATCGACATGCCTCTCTGCTCTTGGTAATATAAAGATAAAAAGTAGTTCATGAAAAAGATGGAAGATGATAGTATTTTCGGGGGTGAGGAACCTACTCTCTCTCTCTCTCTCTCTCTCCACTATTATGTATAATGCAATGAAAGTCAATTTTAAAAGAGTCATTCTGAAAAGTAGAAGAAACTGATTACACGTCATGGCGCTCTCACTCAGATTGAAAATCCCCGAGCTTCCCTTCCCCGAGAACTTTTTTTTAGGGTAGATGGTTAAATTGAGGACGAGTATATTCATATAGTTTTTTGGAAGGTGGAATAGTGATTTGAAAGACTCGTAAAGTAACGTTGACAAGTAGGAGCCCAAATGCTTTTTCCGAGTCTCGAAGAATGACATGGCATAATGTAGAGGAATTCGTGTAGTCAGACACACGTAGAGAGTAATAATAGTAATGGAAGAGCTATCTTGTGACGTGATTTCTAGCAATATTTGCTCGCATATTTATACAATAATGAGAAAAATACCTGGAGAGAGAGAAAAGAAAGATGGTTGGGTTGAGTGAAAAGGCTTTGTCGTATCCTCTCTACATAAGAGAATATTCTCAAGACAATTGAATTGAATCAGAGACAAGATGACATATCATCCAATCATAAGCGGAATAAAATAACCGGTGAGAACCTTTCGTCACACGTGCTCTGAGTGGATTTCTTCATTTACACATTTTTATCCAGAGTCAGTCGAGCTGTGTGTGTGTGCAAGTAACGACTGGGAAAAGTTTTACTTTCTAGTGTGGAAATAATGGCATTAGTGAAAAAGCAGAGGATCCTTTTAAAAACTGTTACCCAAGTTATTCCTCGTGTAAATTCTCGTCCTCCTCATAACCTTTCCATTCTCTCTTTGTCCTTTTTCATCTACCTGTGACACGACACAATGCACTTTGTTAAAGCTTGCTCATACAGGCACCCGATGAAATGGCAATGATTCCGATTATGACTACGGTTATTCTTGGTGAGTTAGAGACATGTGTGCTCCCTTCCCATTGATATTCACGGAAAGGATCTAGCATTACATATTCCAGTAGAGAGAGCGACGAGAGACGGAGAGAAAATGCCAATCCATAACTTTCTTCAAGGTAATGGGGCTCTGTCTGTTTTCTTCCAATTTATTTTATTTCCATTCGACTCCCTTCTTCATGATCTACCCACTTTCCCTTCGTACAGATGCTCCTTTTCCCTCTCTCTCTAGAGAAGAGAGCGTCATCATCATCAAGTAGTAGAGAAGAGATAGACAAGTGATCATCGTAGCACAAGAAGGGAGGAAATCTAGATGAGTCCTCTCTGAATAATACGCTCATTTGCTACAAGACTTGATGGAAATGTAATAGAAAAAGCTCAACTGATATTCGTCTCTAACGTGGGAGAAGAGACTTTTGAGTTCATTCGAGTATGTTTACTTCCAAGATCAAACAATTTCTTTCCTCCTCAACTTTAAATGAATCAATATGAAAAGTTTCCGCATGTCTTGCTCGAGAGAAAAGTCATCACATAATGATTGAAACAGTCCATTTCATTATCGTCACTACACATGACGAAGTAGTAGTGGAATACCATCTTCGCTTATAGTAGGCGGGCTACTATTACTCTTTAACATCCACAAACAAACGAATCCACTTTGCGAGCATGACATTTTATGCAGGACATTATGCGGTTCAGCCTACTTCATGTATGATAATATATTCCTGTCCACTAACTTCATTTATTCCCCTTTTATGCCAGACGAGCTTCAGAGAGGGAAAAGGCGGACGGATATAATGAAGCATAATTGAAGATGGACGTCTCTCAAAAAAAAAGAAGAAAAACATATTCCCAGAGAAAAGTAAATGGTGTGTCAGAGATGCTACTTAAATGGGTTGTGTTTTGTAGAGAGAAATTTGCATAATTGATCATACAGCTATTAAAATGGACTTTTAACCTGGCCCATTCCATTTCTAGCAATGAATGATATTCGGAAGCTTCCGGGAGACTCGGCTGTGCACAAAAGCATATCAAATTTGTATGACACGGATTGAGATTGTTGGCAAAGAATTTTATTTTGGTCATGCTGAAAAAATCCCTTGCAAAAGTGATTGTCCAACACAACTCGTATACGTGTCCCTATTAAGATATTTGCTGTGAATGAATGAAAAGCTAGTGTTTCACTTAGGCAGGAATGAATGAGCTCCCCCTCTCTCTCTGTGTGTAGATGCAGATGGCACATAAACTTTACTCTTCCTAATATTATGATAAATTACGTTTACGTCCGTATGTCAGTCTCTTTTGCGCTTTCACATTTTTCCTATTTGGCAGAATTTTCTGCCTTCCCTTCTTGTGAGTGAGGTTTGAAGAGAGCGTGTGCACCACACACTCATCCTATTCATCCGCCGTGCTCGAAGGCTATTCATCAGTTCAGGTAAATGCCTTTTTCCCTCTCCTATTATTCTATAATGATCGTATACGTTCCATACTCGTAATAAAAATAGGGAGAGAGAAAGAGTCAAGCTCTGCAGTTTTTTTTTACANTCTTTTGCGCTTTCACATTTTTCCTATTTGGCAGAATTTTCTGCCTTCCCCTCTTGTGAGTGAGGTTTGAAGAGAGCGTGTGCACCACACACTCATCCTATTCATCCGCCGTGCTCGAAGGCTATTCATCAGTTCAGGTAAATGCCTTTTTCCCTCTCCTATTATTCTATAATGATCGTATACGTTCCATACTCGTAATAAAAATAGGGAGAGAGAAAGAGTCAAGCTCTGCAGTTTTTTTTACACCGAACTATGCGCTTCCTTTTCACACAGAGATCAGTCAGAGTAGCTTAAAATGGCCACATAAAAGTACAATCATAATCATAATAATAATAACAGTCCCTTTCGCAACGTAAGTATTACATTTTATTATCATGATGCCTCAACCATTCTATACGTCGTGAGACGATAAGCTTTACTTTTCCTTCTCATTTAGGCCGAAGAAGAAAAAAATACGTTATTCAATCTTCACTCAGACCATCTAACAGCAGATATGAAAGAGGAGATGGATAAGAAGAAAAAAAATCGTCATTCAATCCAATTCTCCCAACGACCAGTGACTTTACATAAAGTCCAAGTTTGTACATAGTTGGGCTCTATTCTCTCTATAAAAATTCATCTTGCGAGTCAAACAGCCCATTTATTGCCAACCATCCTTGACCATCAGCATCACCATCTTTATCAGAGATGGCTGCATTCAAAAGCTACATCATTATAAAAAAAGCACAGCTCTGAAAAGGAAGAGAAAAATGAATGAAATGGCAACGTTCTATCGTGTAGTAACGTGCAGAGTCAAATAATCACGTCATTTTTCTCCATAACTTTTATTCAAATGCTACTGCTCTTATTTAGGAATTGTTCCTTGAACAAAAAATCTTTTTAATATCATATTTCTTGAATGCAAAGGTGATGAGAAGGAAAAAACTTTGAATTAATTAGAGTGGGACTCCGTCAAATACATAATTTTAAGGTGTTTCTCCTCCGCATAATTTGTTCCTTTTCTACTCTCATCATCGAGAATTATTTCGTAGCAGAAGCGGAGAAGAAAAGGAGTCAAGAAAACAATATCAAATCAACTTGTTTGGCCGGTTTCTATAATAAAAAGCGATATTCTTCAAGAAATTTAAGAGGAGTATGAGCAGAAGCGAAGAAAAAAAGTAATTCTATTCTTTATGCAAGGATTATATTACTAAGTAATGATAGAGTGAGCTGCTCGCACACACTAACCTTACTACTATCTCATGAGTTGGTAAACATTTTCTAAACTTTATAAACAAGCTTTATTTTATTATGCAATTTGGATCAGAAACATTTTTTTAAGATTCCTAATTAAATATTTGGATTTAAGACAGGGTTTAAAATTAAGTATTCTAATTTGTCATGAGATTATAAAAAAGTCGAGATAAACCATCATCTTCATGTGAATTAGCTCAAATTACAATTGTAGAGAGAAATCTAAATCAACCACTGCTTCAAGGGATGCGTGACAAGTCCATCTCGTATGAGATGTGAACGCACTTGATTACTTTGAAATTCCCAGATATTTTCCAGGGAAGAAAATGAACATCTGATATTTTAAGGATAAATTATTCTTGAACCATTCGGGAAATTAAGATGTTTGAAAGAATTGTGAGAAAATAGTTTTTTTAAATAAAAGGTCAACAATTACAATAAGACAGTAGGATGTTCACTTGCCAAAAAAGTATTCCATTACCATAAAATGTTTAAAAAATATTGAATTCATTTTCAGACTAAAAATCGCTATAAAATCCTGTTTCTTATGCTCATACTCTTTTTACTCTTTAGCTCCTTGTGGCAATCGCAATCATATTTACATACTTAATTTTTTTAAAGAAGAAAAGATTCCTCATAATTTTATCCCCGAGTCTCGCTTTTATTACTTGAGTGCTGAGGGGTAGGTGAAATCGTGTAGAATGCAATTATTTTTATGAGTTGAAGCAAATTCTCTTAAAGGAAAGTGGCTTGGAGGATAGTGATGAACATGATTAGGCTAATCATAAGTCAAATCCTACTTTGTTATAAAAATGTTGAAGAGACAGGTGTGGAATAATGGCTAAGCTCATTTCCTCGTTTGCAACCTGATAGTCCCTTTAATAATTTCCAAGAATTGAAGAATGAAATGAAGGATGAAATGACAACCCGAAAGCAATTATAGCCAAATGATTATTTATGAATTTTAAATGTGTCGTATGCTCCTCGAGATTGTGCAAAAAAATTATCTGATAATAAATGGTTAATGAACGATAAGCTCAAATGAGTCATGGAAAATTTCATACTTGATCCACACTTGACATGTGCCGGAGCTTTTTGATTATGGGATATGTCAGTCCTTTTCAAAAGTACACAACTTATTTACAACTCTTTGAAATATTTAAAGATTTTTTTGTCTCTTCATCAACACTCAATTTGCATCTGAGAGTAGTAAATTTATTATCTCGAGACTTGACGCATTTTTTTAAAAAAAATCTTCTCATCTTTTTATGATAAATAGCTGTTTTATGCATGCATGAAAAATGTATTTAGTAAATATTATCATGATCGATCCCAAAACTCGCGTGCATCATGGCATGACAAAAGGATTATAATATTTTATTCTTTTATGAAGAAAAAAAACACTCTCTCATCTCATCATCACCACCTTTCATGACAATTCAATTGAATGCTTCATAAACACCAGAGAATCTTTTAATTAGGTCTGGCTCTGAACGAGAGCTCAATCATCATCATCTTTTAATCTGCTTAATTATGACCAGGTATTACTCAGATTTTACACATCAGCACAAAAAACAGTGGAGGAAAGGCTAAAAACTCGTTCATATTTACAATAAATACCCCACCCATTACAATTCTAATTAGAAAAAGAGAGAGAAAAAAACCTGATCTGTTGTATTTTGCCAGGTGCCAGGGAGAGGTGAAGTCTCGCTCCGGATAACTGTCATGTGAGATATTTTTTTAGACTAAAATTTTTGTGTCCTTCGACTATATTTTTGGTATAAACTCAAAGCTAAAGTATTAAGCTAATCTTAAAAATTTCAGTATACATTTATTTTTCTTTGTACCTACCACTTGGCTCTGTCTATAATAATAGCTTACAATTAAAATTTCTCAAACTTTTATAGAATTTCATATTATAAATTGGTTACGGAGAAAAAATTACAGATCAACTATTTTTAATCCTGCCCGCCTCACACACATCTTTACTATAATAATTTAGCTTAATTAGAGAACAACCATGAACAACACAATTACGTTTAAAAAATTTCTGAGAGAGAGAGAAACGTGTTGGTTAATACTCCTGAGGTTAAGTGTTCAGTGTTCACTGCACTCATTCACTGTTTCTCATCTTGTTAACTGGAGAAAAGTCTCTAAGATGACTGAAGGATGGATGTTGATCTCAAAAAGATGAGGGACGTACTAAAAAAATCTCTGCTCCTCTTTAGGGAAAGTCAACTGTTGGATCAGTTACGAAATGGGTAAGCTTGTCAGTTGCCTAATTTCACGGAGGAGCCTCTTCGCCTCATATCTGGACCCCGTGCCTTGTACCTACGGGAAATATGATTATTAACACTATTTATCACATAATTCACTCTCAGAGAAATAAATACAAACTATCAGCTAAGGCTTAAGTAGCAGTTATTAATGGGCAGTTTTGTGTTTTTTATGCTATCCAATATTTTACTTTCCTCCATTAAGATGATGATGATTAGTTGGTGTGTGAAATGAGAGATTTGTAAAAAAAATCACAAATAGCAAGTTTAAAATTTAAAAGCCATATGCAAAAGCAGAGTAAATGGGATCTGCGCAATTTGCTAATGATTTCGTAAAGTATTTCATGCTCATTTTTTCTATCAGCTCCCAATCAGTCGTAGTAAATTGAGGTTGAAACTCGATTAAAATAATTTAGACCAGCCATCTATAAATTGCCAACCACAGATACACTGTCCATGTCAGTACTTCCTGTGCCTGTCCTTGCAAAATATTTAATGACAATAAGTCCATTGGCCTGTTTAAAAATGAGATTCAAGTACAATCACAGCCCTCTTTGTGGTTTTATGGTTTAAAATAACAACATTTAATTAAGTCGTAGTTTTACTATAAAATACTTCAATTTGAACGGCTGAATAAAAATTGTTTTTGGCTGTAGATTTTTTACTCATTTCCTCTCAAACATTAGGATTATATGCATCGGGGTAGAAAGAGAAAAATCTGGTATGATCAGTCTGTTTTTTTTGCGCAAGCGCTTATGAAAATTTTGCAAGGATGACCCATAAATGAAATGGATAGTTTTAAGGGGTAATGAGGGATATCGGGAAGTGGAATATTTACCAATTACCGCTACTAATATACTGATTGAGTAATAATTGTGATATTAATAAAAATGATCTTACCTGCTGCATTTTCTCGAAGTCAAGCCATGGTCGCTGAATATGCCTAGGATTGTGATGATGGCGATGTCTCCTTCTAGTAATTTCCCTACCAGTAGCATTTCTTGCAGATCGTCCATTTCCATAAGATGAAGTAACGTTATTATGTGTGTTGTTGCTCGAATTGGTTAAATTGTTAGCCTGGGTAAGATTGGCTTGTTGTGTAGAAGATGATACGAGATTTGAAGTCGGAGAGTGAGAATTGCTGATGATAATAGTGTTAGATGGGTGATGATGATTATTTGTGGAGGAAGAAAGTAGCTCGGAATGCAGCACCGCTCCTCCCCCTCCACAAGGTGAGTTATTGATCGAGCCCGCTAGATTCGCGCCAGTATTAATAATAAATGAGTGGGGTTGCCCCTCATTGTTGTAACTAGTTGTGGAGGTGACACTACTACTCATAATTGGATAAGGGTTGTTCTGATGGTCATTGCGACGCAAGCCACGGAACACTCCGCTCCCAGTCCCACTCATAAGTGCACCTCCTGAGCTGCCTAGTGATGAAACAGGGGATGAAGTGCACACAGGCCGGCACCCTTGAGAAATTTGAATATCTACTCCATTCCCGGCCCCGCCTGGAACAACGGCTGTTGCAGAGAAGAGAAATAGCTTTGGTGGGGGAGACTGAGACCGACTTGGCTTGTGAGCGTCGACTGGAGGCGAAGTGCAGAATTCGACGGGGGTGGAGAGCGGGCGGAGAAGCCCTTGCACTTCGTCATCAGAGCTGCTCGTACTCTCCACGCTCAGCCGGTTGCTGGCCACTTGTGACCATTTCCGTTTGTTCTCTGAAGAGCTGTGCCGGAGAACTAGTTCGTCATTAGGCTCATCCTCATCCCCCAGGAGGGAACCTGCCTCCTCTGGCCCGATAATTACGTCATCATCTACATCTACCTCGTCATAACTCGTGTTGTTGATTACTTCAAGTTCCTCTTCTGAGCTGTGGTGATCATACGCGTGATCAGAGTCACTGGGCAATGCAGAGTCTATGTTATAGCCGGACTCGAACATGTCACTACTGACTGAGTCGCGACCACCAGGTACTCCCCCACCAACAGAGTTCATAGAGCCGAGCGAATGGAAAAGACCA
>JAHZMU010000085.1:0-10014 GCA_027743725.1 Rambutsinella grinnellia | reverse complement strand
CAACGGTAATCAAAGTTTTATAATTTGCAACATACCAACAATGTGCTGGCAAAGTTGGCGTCCGATTTCTGCCATACTTCCCGTGCCCATTCTGCCTTTATCCTTCTTCGCCGTCGATCTATATGCAACAACAGCACCGAATTTTCCGAACTGAACAACATCTTTCCCCAAAACTGAACCCTCTGATGCCGCAGGATGTGTATATCCAGCTAACAAAACTGCCTTTCCAGATTGTAATGATACAGCCCGTCGTAATTGAATATTCTCTCCAACTTCACCAATACTTACGGCAGCTTCGTCTTTTTAAGGTTCTGGTTCCGTCCAAAGGAAGTTTCCCAATTTCATCAGAGGTCATTGTGATCTATAAATTACGGTTGTTATTAATCTTCATACATATCTTGAATAGCTTTGATTGTTGATTAAAGTTCGAAACGTATACCATTACAAATTAAAGCCATTTTATTTACCTTCGACAAGATCGTGTCATTGGCTTCACTCTGCCCTTTTGAATATCCGTAACATCCGCTTGTTATTCGGTGAACGAGGCTTCAAAAAACACAATTATAATTAATAATCAATAATTAAGCAGTGGCCGTGTTGGATTGATAATGACCATTCTCGAAGCACAAACGCCTTACCTCTTTAACGTCATTTCCATGCTTCTCCAACGCCTCTTTACACTTCGAAAAGGAGTATCCAGTAGCCTTTCGTAATTTTGCCAACGCACTTTTCTCCACCGACGGCTTCGTTGACGCCGCCGCTGCCCAAATGTACCTCGAAGTGTGGAAACACCGCGACATCAAAATTGTCATTATTTTTACACTTTTTAGTTAAATTTCAAAACACTTCTAGAGGCGGGTGTGCTTTTTTGTGATCACGTAGTTAAAACTATCTCTACTACTGATAATGAACTACAAACTAGAATTTAAAGCTTAATTTAGCTGGAGATAAACGAACAAGATCAAGATTTCATCATAACATCAGCACATGAGCGCAGCTTTCACTTGCTTCTATATGGGCTGGTTTTCGCGGATGTAATTGAAGGGTGATGTGAGCAAAAGTGTAGCAGTAGCTCTGGCAGAGGCAGAGACGCTAGACGGTGAGAAAAAGCTTTACTTGGCTTTGTTTTCATGTCATGAATTTTCATTCACTGTTTTGACTTATGAATGAAATGATGATAGAAAATCAAACAATCCAATTAAACTTTCAGGTGCAAATTATTATTTTTTTTAATTAAAAGTTGATTAAAATATTGTTACACTAGGAGAAATTACATATTTAAAACAAAATAATAAACAAAACCGAAATGGCAAGAGCGTATACTGATGAATGTTGAGCAATGAAAAGTAAATTGTACTTCGATAATGCTATAAACGAAGTCAATCGGAATTTGAGCTACCAAACATGACATTTATTTGGAGGGTTCATGGGAGAGCCAAGAGGGCAACTGAAGTCTTGTGCAAACTGCTCAATATTTGCGAATGTCCCACGAACACGGTATGGGCCTGGAGAGTGAACTCCCATTTGGATTGATTCTATCATTTGTTGAGGTCTGACTTTGCTGCACCAGTTATTAGCGGCACTAATCCAAAATAGCTGATTCGGAGTGTATTTTAATCCAGGAAGTTTCTAAAGGAATTGATTAGGTGTTAAAGTTAATTATCAACGTTTTATTGTTGAGGTCTTAGGTCAAGAGTGTTTCAAGTAAAGTTTGTAGTTACCTTTTCGGGTCCATTTCTCTGAATCCAAGCCTGGTATCCTTTGTATGCTTGCTTAATGCCACCGTTATCAGCAATGTTTTCGCCGACGGAAATAGCTCCATTTAACTATTAATTAAATGATTGTAATGTCAATCGTGTCCTCTTGAATTTTATGATATATTTGAAAGCTTACCGGGATGGTAACATTGCGGACTAGATCCGTGTAAGTAAAGCTTCCGTACTGTTGAACAAGACACTTTGCCTTCTCATGAAAGAAATGCTTCGTTGTGGGATTCCACCAATCTCTGAGCTCACCGTTGGGATCGAAATGGCTTCCCTTTAAAATAAAATGAGTCAATTTAATATGTTGCATCATTTGAAGGCAAGAATTAGGCGAGGAGCAAATATAATTTTTCTTACTTGATCATCATAACCATGCGTTATTTCATGCCCAATAACCCAGCCAATTGATCCGTAATTCATGAAGGATGGTCTACTCTTATCAAAAAAGTGGCCTTGTAATATTCCAGCCGGAAATTCTATTTATAGTTATGAAATATTTAAATTAATTTATGCTCAAGTTTATATCATTTTCGCAAAAGGCAAATACTCACGGATGGAGTTGGTCATTGGTGAGTAAAAGGCGTTGACCATGGCTGGTTTGCCAAATTGAATCCAATCATTTTTAACAACAGCCTCGTTTAGTTTCTTCATTCCAAAGTTGGTAGCTCCTTTGGTCAAGTTGAGCAAATTACCGAAGAAATTGTCCGCACTTAGTTCAAGCTATAATGAGCATAACGAAATGGTATTTTTCAAAATTTGACAAAACGCTAAATATTTCAACAATTTTTAATTGTATCAACTTACCCCATCGTACAATTTCTGAAGATTTTGATCATCCAACAGCTCAGGTGGATATCCAATATTGGTTTTCATTGAATTCAACTTCTCGAATGCTCGTGTTCTAAAAATATATCGTGATTATTAATTGACAATTCTAAATTGTATCAATGAATTATCTGCACTGCAATATTTGTAGCTCTTACTTTGTTTCCTCATCCATCCAGTCCATGGTTAGCAAGATGTTGACGAAGGCATCTCTTATGTCATTCACCATTTCCATTGCTACATCTTTTGAAGTCTCGTCAAAATGTTGGCGAACATACATGGCACCCACTGCTTGGCCAAGGGTAGTTGATACCACATCGACACACTCACGCCAACGCGGTTTACGTTCAGTTCGTCCAGTAAATGAAGCCAGGAATTTATGCTGGATTTGCATAGCAGCCTCATTAAGGTAGGGGAGGACGGATGACGAAGTTCTCCATAACAGGTAGTTAGCAAGAACACTAGATAAATGTGATTATATAGATTAGTATTACATTCCAAGATTTGCTAAGTAGGTTGACGAAATATTAATTAAAAATCATACCGAGTATCAGTCTTGTTAATTAAATTCAACAATACTGTTAGCTGTTCTGGAACATGGACGTTGATAATTTGACTACTGTCAACTGTTACGTTTGATGGTAACAATGCATTAATGTATTGAAGCCAATCTACACTCGGGAATATCCCTTGAATGTCCGAGATGTTCATAGGGTGGTAAAAGTTTAGTGGATGAGCACGAGAAACTTCACGTGGCAGGGACATCTGGTAATAAAAAAGTGAGGAATGAGATCCTAAATTCTCAATAAATTAAAAAGTACAGCAAATCATGATACTTACATTTGCAAGGGTTCGTTCAAATTGTAAAACAGAAGCCATTTCTCGTTCTACATGTGCCCTCTCTGCACCAAGCAATGTTGCAAGGTCAATCTACATGCAAGAAAAATAATTAGACAATAGCTAGGTAAATTAAGTGTATTTTGGTAAGCCGCAAAATACCTGATAATTGCGGTAAGCTTCCATAAAAATGGGATTGTGCAGTTGTTCTTTGCTAAGAGCTAAGATTGGTTCGGCAACCTAAAAGATTATGGATCAAAAGCATTAATAATTAAGTAAAGTTATATTTTTCTGCTAGATTTCAAGAAAAATTAATTTGGTTTCATACATGTAGTATACGACGACTAGGATTCTTCAGATCCGGGACAACAGAAACTTTCAGTAAGTAATCTGTTGCAAGACCAGCCTTGCGAAGATTTGCTACGGTGTTCTCCCAGCTCCAGTTTGTTGCGTTCCAATCGGCTCCATCCAGAACTGGCCAGCCACCAAGTACTTTAATTGTGTCATTTAATGGAGAAAGTCCAATGGTTTCTATAAGGCTGGAATTTCTGCACGAGTCATACAAAGTCTTTGCAAGGCGAGAGGAATAGGGTAAATCAGTTCGACTTTCGTCATCCAACATTTTCCTAAGCTGCTCTGTCAACTTATCAGTTAGACTTCCCATCAAGGTCACAGCACTTTTATGATCCGGAATTGGCTCATCTTTTTGAAAGTTTCCACAGACAAATTCATAAAAATCATCGCAAGGACTCACACTCTCGTTCATGTTTTCCAAAATGGAATTTGCAGTTTTGACGCATTCTGGTGTAAGGCAAATTTCGCTTTCGTTGAATAAAGCCTGTGTTATTGTTGTTTCAGTCGTTCCAACTAATTCTGTATGGATATGCTTATCGTTGGAAAGAATTGTGGAATGTCTAATATCGTCATTCTCAACGATATCATTAGTTTGAATAGCGTCGTCGGAAATTAGTCCGATTCCATTTAGATCAGCAAATCGTTTAGGCTTTGTTGCGGTGTTGTCAATTTCTTCCAGTTTGGGTAGTTCAAAGTCAAGGTCAGGGAGTCCAGAAATAGGTGAAGCAGTCGTCGCTTCTGTCTCGGCGGGAGTTTTATGGGTGGTGGAAAAAAGATTCCACCGTGCGGAGTGCTGCTGTTCCTTCAAGATTGGAACAAAGGGCAGCATTCCTAGGAATAAAAATAAAATTATAGCATTTATTTTTACCCTGATTGGGAAAGGACATAATATTTATGTAAAATTTAATTTTTGGCAATAAGTTATTCTTACCGCGAGGACGGGCAATGCATAAACAGCAATGCCCGCTACAAGATCCAAGCGTAAAGCCGTTGCTTTCACAATATTCATTGCATGATTTTTCAGAATGACCACCGCATGGAATTTCCATTTTCATGCATTCGAGAAAAGGACCGGGCTGATAAATGTATCTTGCACGAGTCTATATAAAATATTGAAAATTAATATTAATTTGACTTGATCACAATTGACAATTTGTAATTTTATTACCTCTACAATCATCACCACGCTCGAAATTACAACGAGCCTTGCGACAATTTCCTTGAAACTATACATTTTAGCACTTGGAGAAAATTTCCGCTACTAATTACTGATTAATTATTTTAAAATAACTTATTTCGATGTAATAGTTAGGTATGTGTTGAACTCAAAGTTTATGTAAAAATACAACGCGTGTACTATTGTTAGATTGATTATGGAATGTAACAATGCAATTGGCAAAAACAAATATATTTGAACTTGACGAAATAGCTGTTGAGCTAGAACTGAATCCTAAGCATTTCTGGAACCGTTCCTTTTATTCGGACGTGCTTTGCTATTTTTCATAGAAATATGAG
The DNA here is from genome assembly GCA_027743725.1 of Rambutsinella grinnellia. Classification (NCBI taxonomy): domain Eukaryota; kingdom Metazoa; phylum Arthropoda; class Collembola; order Entomobryomorpha; family Entomobryidae; genus Rambutsinella; species Rambutsinella grinnellia. The sequence continues at coordinate 4,720 of JAHZMU010000085.1, read as the reverse complement.
AGTGGTTCTGGGATGAAAGGAAAAACAATTACGTTATACGAATCCCTAGATCAAATCAATACAAGGAACCAGATTTATTTGCAATCGGGCAAGAAACTACATTTCAGATCAGTACTAGCAGTAGCATTGTGGTTGCTGACCTGAAACTTAAGATATTTCTAGCCTTAAACTTGACTTGGTATTCGCATTAAGCTATTTGCAGACGCAAATGTCCATGAATCGGCCAGTGATAGAATATTGTGACCAATCTGAGCTTGAAAAGTAACTTGTTAACGTCAGCACAGCACGAACCTGGCTCAATACAGAACAACTTATCTTAAATAGCTTGGAAAATATTCGGTAAATGAAATATGACGTGCGAGATTCTTTGCGCGAATAGCTTTAGTTGGTAAATGGTAAGCTATAGAAAGGTAGCAAATAGTCCGAAGTATTTCTGACTCTGGATTATGCGAGTAATCAAAGTTGGAATGCTCGCAGATTAAGTTAATGAAATGGTCATTGGTGTTATCGACGTGATGAGATCGGTTTAAGAATAATTATTATTATGTAATGTGTAACCAACCGTAAGCCATAATCTATTCAAATTAATTTTATAACGCAAAACATTACTTAACACTCACACTTGTCAGTTATATTAAGCAAATGGTGATATCATCATAGCCATAAATAGATTAGTAAATTAACTAATTAAATGTTACAGGGAAATTATTGTATTGTAAGTCAAGCGTAATTTGCACAAAACTTGCTTTTGAGACAAAACCCGTTTCTACCAAATTATACCATACTTTCATGCAATTATAAGTTGAACTTTGGCCCTTCAAGTTCAAGCTAGATATTTACGCAGCAATATTGGCTATATTGAAAGACCTCCTCAGTTTAGACTTTTCAGCCTCCAAATAGTGATTTATATGAGTTTTGCGTATCGTGAGATAGTCGTGATATAAACTGGAATTGCTAAAAATGAGGGTAGGTTGATGTATTGTAGCAATCTCTTTATCTCTTTAGTATTCATTAAGACGATGATTTTTTAATCAGCGACGGTGTGCATTAAACTGGATCATGATTCGGAAAGTTCATTGGCGGCGATCAGAAGAACATTTACTTCTGCTTGGTTTGACCTTGCCCTTGTCGCGAATATTTGCAGCTGGGCAGTTTCTTTGATTTATTTACATAATAGATTTAGGCTGATGCAATCACTGATTCTATTATTGAATGGCTGGAGAAATCTTCGCAAGGAAATTCTTTAAAAATTCTGCTTGCTTCTGTAGAGTTAAGCTTGGGCGAGGTTGTATTTTGCGTTGAACTGACCAGCGCATTGAATAACAAGTATCTATCATGCAATAATAAAAATATTGGGTGTCTGTCTAGTTTTTTCCTTGTAAAACCTGCTTTATTTTTATGATAATTTTTCATTTTGTCACCAGAAGCTGAGCTAATGTGCCAAAGGGAGTAGAGAAAAGAAAAGAAATTGTTGCAGAGAAAATTCTAGATACAACGTGTGGAAACGTTTGTACTTTTAAAATTTAATTGTATTACAAAGCTCTTCTCTGAAGTTTACTTAAAGTACCCCAGCAATTCGTGCAGCTTTTATAACTTTAATAAATTTATAATTATAAATTATTGCAGTAACATGACCAGAGGAAATACATCATCTCAATTAATTTTGCTTATTATCACTTCCTCATCTTCCTTGATTTTACTCGACATCTTTCTCGTTCGAGCTTCCTCTTTCTCAAATTGTTTGCTCCAAGTGATGTTTAAATTAGTACGCCTCATCACAATGGCATTTGATGTACGTACTTATTGTCTTCTTCACCAACTTTTGTGAAAATATGTGGCATGACTTGTGTGTGACACCTTGACTAAAAAGCACTACCTACAATATACACGGCGAAATAATTAAGGACCGCATCATACCATCTCATTTATTTACTTTTTATAATCTCGCCATCTTCATAATTCATAAATCAACCGTCTCATTATTATGTAATCGTAACTACTTCCCATTTTCCACTGCTTTCTTATTTAAAAATGAACATTTTCTTTAATGTGACAGCTCATACTTATCATAGTCATTTATCATCAACTTGAAAATTAACACACATTAAAAAACAGTATCGGAGCATCCACATTTTATGCATCTTTCATCCAAAAATATTTCATTCCACGTAACTTCTAATTGTCTTGGACCATATTATTTGCATACTTGTTTACATTTCAGAAGTCAAAAGTAATTGTTGATTACATAACAATAGCCAACACAATTAAAATCAAGGTGGTGTGGGTGCGAATTTTCTTTGTAGATTTTTCTTGTTTGCCACTAGATTATTGGGAGTTATTCTGAATTCAAAAGATTGGGTCGAATATAAATTGCTGAAAAATAGTTAAACGTCACGAGCTACACAGAAAACGATACCGGTTTATCACGGTTTACATTTTTATCTCTAGGTTTGGCCCAACAACAATGCGAAGAAGAATGACTCATATCGTCAGATTGTTTTTGATTTCCAATAAGCAAAATATTATTATTCGATATTGCGTAGTGCAGATAAAAAGTAAAAACTCGACTGCGTCCAGTACGAACGAAGAAGCTTGAATATGACGTCAATGGTGTAGGCTTAAATGTCAAGTCCGAAGTTTGGATTTGTAGTTTATTGACTTGAAATGTTTTCGAAACGAAATGAAATGTTTTCTTTTTGCAATACATTTGGTCGAATGAATGGTCGGATTTAATAAGCCAATTATTTTATTGGTAGTTGATTGCTTGAAAGGTGCCATCACGTAATTATGTGGTTGTGTTATTTGCATAGAATTATCTTGTTGGTTCACCACAAATTCTTAATTTATTAAAGTTATGCGTTCATGTTTTTGCATGCAAATGTCATTGGATCAACTACTGAGTATTTTGAATGCAACAAAATTCACACTTTCTGCATTAGAAATTGCAGGAATATTTTTTGCTAGAAAGATTTAAATTAGATATAAAAAATTGTAACAATCACCCGCATTTTATAAATTAAGTGGAGCTATCTTATTTTAAATCTGAATATAATATGATGCTATTCAATCAAATGGATAATGTCGGAAAATTTTGAAAAGGCATTTCTTTAATGGCGAGTCGGCACACATGAATGATATTTAGTTTCTGTCGAGAAATGACTTAATAAAAATTTTATCTTCTGTAAATTGATATTTAGCAATCATTTGACATTTTAAAAGCAAAAGCAAAAACTCCAATTTTGTAAAATAATGACTATATTTGCAAAAAATGAAATGATAATGAGCCATTACAATTCATGTAATCACTTCAATAACTCGAGTAATTTACATAAGATAATTTGTCAATTTTCAAATTAGACAGTTTGCATCAAAACAAAATCCCTTTGTTGAAAAATAGCGGCTATGTGATTGATGAAAGATCAACTACGTTAATGTCTTTAGATCTATAAAATGATAATAAGCAATACCGAAACTTTAATGGCTAATAAGGTGGGGTGAATCAGTCATTGCTTTACTCATTTTATCTCTTTTACACGAGCAAAATTCCTATTGCAAAATATTTTTCCACGAGGCAATTTTGAGTGGAAAAAGATCATCAAAGAGGTCAACAATTTTTTTTGGTGTGTTGACAATTACCTAACTACTTACATTAACAATGCTCATCAACAGAGCTCATCATCACTCCTTTTCTGAGCGAACCCAAAAGTATTTGCAAATGACAAATTTCCACTATTTGTTTCACTAGTTTAAGATTATGTAACTTGACCAAACCTACCAAAACAGTACGTGGCTTATGAATAAGCTTATTCATTTCATGAAAATATGTTTATGTAATGAGATGAGATGAGTTGAGCATGGATTTTCCGTCACTTACGTGAGTTAATTCCCGTAAGCAAAGTATACAAAAGTGACAGCAAATGATTAATTATGTTCCGACCGGATCTGCCACATTATTTTACAGCTATACTAACACTTCTCTTTCTATACTATTATCTGTAAGTTTAAGAGATTTTCAGATTGAAATTGAGAAAGGTAGGGAACTCTGGATATTCTACAGGCAAAAATTATACTTTTATAACTTTTAATAGCAGATTAAAATGTATATCTTGACCACCCAGCATTGCGCAAGATACATTGACCAGTCCAATAAATATTAAAGATTAAACAATTTAAGTTCTATGCAGCTTATCGCCAATAATCCAAACTAGTGTGGGCCTACCAAGTAATAAAAACTAATGGGATGAAATAAATATATTTTCGCTAAAGCGGCCAAGATTTATCTGACATAAGTAGATTTATGGAATTTTCAATTAGTAAAGGTGATTTCCAACTTTTAAATGACAATTACACCCTTTTCGTGTCATCATCACTTTTTAAAATGGTAATAGATATTTAGTTTGCCACACGAGTTCTGTAGCCTCTCTAGAGAACGAATAATTTTGCAATTTAAAATGACCAAATTGAATTTAGTAGTGAGCACGACACTATAATTTCAGATTAGTTTGCATACTCCGCGATCAACTTTAATAATATTTTGTTTGATTGTGTGAAAATATGAAACTGGTCGTTTTATAATCAAATCAGTAATAGCTGCTTCAATTGATTGCTAACTGGTGGCAATTACCTTACTAAAAAGAAATAGTTGAATAAATTATACTCGCGCCACATAGCTCAGAGAAAAAGTAATTCTTTTGCAATCAGCATATCATTTTGAACAATG
>JAHZMU010000084.1:0-10840 GCA_027743725.1 Rambutsinella grinnellia | reverse complement strand
ACTTAATAGCAGTGTAAATATGTGACGATTATCTTCACTCTCCGAGTTAAAATGTGTTTTTACTAACGTCAAGTCATAATAGACATTTTTCACGATGCAATAAGCCTTTATACGTCAACCTAAAACACTTCTCCACTGGTCAACCATAATCATTATAGTGCATATTGAACGGGCATATTACTAGTCATAATTCTAAAAAGAATTAATATAATATGTAATGTCTCAGATTTTGGAATGCACAAAAATCTAGTAAACTACTTGTCAGATAACTTTAAAATGTATGTGTACAGCTGCGGCTGTATTCATCTTTCATTTCTAGGGAAGAAGTTGTTGCAAGCTAGCAACTAGTTGCTTTTGCCATCCAATCTTGCTCGTAGTACTTTTTAAAGGGTAAAATATGCACAACGATTTACAAATCAAAAGACGTACATCATACCGTTTTTTCTCTCAATAGTTAATTATGTATATTTAATACAACTTGAGGGAATATAAAATTGATGTATGCGTTCACCGTGAAATAAACATACATACAAGGTTTGGATTTAAAGTTGTCTGGGTCTTGCCTTTCACTATTTTGCATATCTGAGATGATAAAATGAGAACCAATCTCAATTCAACCCCTTCACCATAAAATTGCTATTCTCATCATTGATTATTATCATCATCAATTTTACTTAATGCAATATGTACGGAGGATCTGGCGACTCGCATTGTGATTCGCTATTTTTTTTAGCTATTGCCACGATAATGGATACCGATGCTTAGCTATCGTTCAGTCAGAATATAAAAATAAAATCTCTACTATTCAAACCTGTAGGGCATTACGATCTCCACACTGCAAAATCCTTCGGGTAAAGATCAATACATAGAAGCTAAAGTCAAGCTGGTTATACCCCACCAGTCAGCCGAAATTCCTTTTCGCATTCACTCATAGATCATACCGATACAATAGAAGGGTTACAATATGACTAATACTGTTATTAAGAAAAAGAAGTTTTGATAAGTCCTGCAGAATATATTTACCTTGGAGCAAACAATTTATTCGGTATATCTTCTCTTTTATCTTCCTACTTTTGATATTTTGTTTCTGTGCGAGACAATGTATAGGACTCAATGCTTTAGGGTACCTTATAATCTTTGCAGTATCTTTTCGCAGCTGCATCTTTAAATCCTGCATTCTTTCTCAAAGAAAGCTAGACGAAGATGAGCTGCAAAGTTGATCCAATAGCTGTCCATTGATTTTATTAAAAGGATTCCTCGTACATAAAAGCAGATTTCAGACGTAAGGATTATAAGAACGAGTGCATATTGCAGGATGCATTTGATGCAACTTTGATACAGATTCACCTCAATAGAGAAATGCTCGAGCGTGATTCCATTGATTGATGATGATTATCATTTTCTTCCCGATTTCCATTGTTGACAAAAAGCAATTTTATGCATTTAGTTGACCTAATGCATAAAGTATTAGTCGTTTTCTTTTAGAATAAAATTGCCATCATGGTTTATTACATGAAGAGAAAAAGTTTTTCTGAAAAACCACTCTTTTTCTTGAACAACGGAATCGCAACCAAAAACTACTGACAGTAAAGTATAATGACCACATAAGATGCATATTAATTGGTACTGTGTTGTTGATGCACTAGCATCACAAGTTAATGTGAAATGAACAACTTTGTCGCATGTTATTGCCATCGTCATCACCATAATCGCAAAAACTAATCAGTTCGTACAACCCAAAGCACACCGAACAGAGCATAGAGAAATCCGATTATAATATAACTAGTTAAGGTACGTTGTGGATAGTGGATTGTGCCTTGTTATTATTATTACGATGCTTTCACGTCCGCTTACAGCGCATTCGTAGAACGTGCATTTTCGCCAAATGACAATACAAATGATCTTTCCTTTGGCATCTTCGACTTGGGCCTACCTTGTTTCATTCTGTCAGCATTTTTAGCAAATACATATGAAAATGTGAGAGTCCTGAGGAGATTCACGTTATGAATTACCTACGCGCAATAAAGAAAAGATTATTTGTGCACTTAAACACATCTAAAAGGATGACGATTTGAGCAATAGTAGATACACACGGGTTACTGTTGTGGTTCTATATCCCAGTTACACCAGCTCTTTGTAATAAAAGACTTGCACATACCGTTTTGCAAGGCTTCAGCAACAGGTTCGTTCGTTCATCCATTTATGATTAACCTGTATGAGATCCCGGAACGGAGGGGCATTGGCATTCTCGTGTGTTGATGTTTTAAATGAAATACGAGTGCATATAAGAATGTAACAACTTTTACTATAACTCTAGCCAAGATAACTGGTAAGGGAACGCTTGAATATTTTACATCGGGTAAGCAATGCAACATAGTAGTTGAATAGCAATTAAAACCACAGTTCAGCGAAATTGCTAATGAATTCTGAATACTAACTAACAAAAGGTAAGGAAAGAATGGAATGTATAAACCTTACTGTCCTAATAAGTTCTTTTATATACTCTTCTGTCAAAACTTTTAAAGTATTGATTGTGCAGTCAGGATTTTAGGTATGATTAATCTCTAAATATCGAATTTAATAATGGGCCTGCGAATACTCTTATGAATATAAATTCAAAGTAAATTATAAATCACAAATGTATCCTGTACAGTGCATTACACTTTGGATTGTGCTATTACTGGAAGTGGAAACCAACTCAGTCTGATTCTGATAACAGTTGTCACCGTCAATTGTGTAACGCACCAGTAAATAGCTTTCCCTAACACATTTTAAGAACAATACATTGTATACATTGGAGACAATTCTAGAAGCATGGAATGAAACATTTATCCACAACATCAATTAGTAAAATTCTTTTCTGAAAATAACACGGTACATATAGACTCACATAACTGCGGTCTGAGTAAGCATATCAGAAAAATATTGAGTTAAGCCTGGTCGAGAAAATGAAATACTTTTGGAGATGAGAAACAAGACGATATTTTTACTTTTATACACATTTTTCTCTTATCATATCAACGAGAGGAGTGACAAGGAGAGAAGGACCTCATAAAGTCATTTTTCTTGTGTTAGAAAAAGCAACATCTTAAACATAATCCTTCCTTGTTCTGTCCCCTCAAGTTTCAATTTGGTTGGGATACAGAAAGCAAAAATTCTTTAACATTTTTCAAAGCATTTGGGGAGAGAGTATGGGTAAGCGTTCAACAGGTGACAAACATGTCAAGTAAACTGCATCCCATTACCAAAGTCATACCTTCGATCATTACTACAGCCATAAAAACAAAACGGTAGGAAGCAAGTGAATTTGAGGAATGAAATGAATACAAATAGACCAACTTCTCACTCAAAATGTGTACGATATGTTATTTACCTGTTCAAACTCATTTTTCAGGTACATTGTAGAAAGACACGACATGACGACGTGTTTTATGGCATTGCTAGCTTTCATTTCTCGCCGACTCTTCTTTTGCTTACTTACTTCAAATCTCAATATATGGCTAGTTTTTGAGCGCAACATCTATTTTTGAATATACATTCCAAAAAAAGTTTTAAAGCTCCAATTATATGGCATAACACACAAACGTTGGATTAAGAAATGTGATCTGTCCTCTTTTTATTACAACTGAAATATTCCATATCTCAGGCTGTTGGTAATTGTGTGACTCAGATATTACTTTACTGATTACTGATTACATATATGCCACAAGAGCTGAGAAATGCAGCAAAAGTATCTTATCTGCATGCAACTAAAATCAATTTTAAATTATATCTAATTTCATACCTTGCACAAAAAGTACTTGCGATTGCGATTACATTTTCATACAAACTGTATTATTTTACATTGTATTGGATTAGCCAAAGCCGTTGGCTTTGGTAACATCGTATCGCTATCGCCAAGTCCCAGTGCAATCGCAAAATGCATGTCAAAATTATGTTGAAAAAATTAGTTTGTCACGAGAAGAGTATTCACAGGAAAATACCGTTACAGTAGATTTTAATCACTCCCCTCAGTACTCATTCTAAAATGAACTCAAGGAGTGAAGAGACCCGTCTCTTTCTTGTCTTCTTGTTGCTTCTGCATTTAAATTCATAAATTTTGTACCTTGCAACTGCCACCGTGCACACAGAGTTAAGGTATGCATTACTTGAATATACAGCCTTGCTGAGAATGGCCTGAATTCCTTTGTCATGTACCCATCATTCAATCAGAGAAGCTAAAAAGCATTTTTTCTGCTATGCTACTTCTTATATGCAACCATGTCATGTATGCAGAATATGTGCTCGTCATCATCAAATAGCGATACGTGCTTATTGCATACTTTTTGCTCATTCCAAGTGCTTAACGAAGGAAGGCTTAACTTGGTTTGCCGACAACAAAAGAAACAGATGGAGGATAAAAATTTCACTTCTGCATTAAAATTATATAGATAGAAATGTCAAGTTTTAGCATGTGTTTGCTGATAATAATTATGGCTACGGTGATGAGCCTGCCTACACCTACACCTACATATTTAATCATGTTACTTTGCTCATTCTATTTGTTATCGTAGGTCTGAAGCTATCGCGAATTAGCATACACAAGGTAAAAGTCAGTGGTAGACTTTCTAGAACTAGTCGAATTTTGTAATGCAATTTCAGTTGCATCTATAATTTTATGGCTTTTTCATGAATTGACATGTACTTCGCATGTATTGTTTCAAGAATGAATCATCTCTCTGGTTAAGCGTTGTGCGACATGTGTTGCTCCATAAAAGTAAAAACTGCAACAAGTGTCTATGCGTGAGTTCCTTCACTTTCTCTCATTTTATGGGTCTGGCATGTTAGGTCACCTTTAATTTTATAATTTCGAACTTGGACCCCAGCTACATGATATGCAATTTAAATATCAAATCAAGAAAACGAGAGGTCATGGTCCAGGACAGGGTCTGATCTGCTAACATCCGCTGGTTTTTGCATCAAAATCCAGATTGATAAATGTAGCGTACCATGAAATGTTTTGAAAACAATAAACCGACAGTGGTGCGCTTAATACGCATCACAGAGCTACGAAACTGAACCTGATTGGAATGAATATTTATGGGGCTTTTCATTCATTTAATCATTATCCGGGAATGGTGTGTTCATTTCATAGAAAACACTTTGTATCCGCAGATTTATATTTGGTAGATCTATATTATTATTGCATCAATTTCCATTACAAAGTAATTGCAGGAAATTGGATGTCCAGTTCGATCTCCAGCAGAATGGAAAACGATAAGTTGTGTTCAAGTAACAATTGAATATTCATCATCTCATGAAATCTAGATATCTAATATAATAATTCATTGTTCTATAATAATAAGCGAGTGTCCCAACTGAATAAATCATTAAGGGAGTAGATTTCCTTCTCCGTCAAATTATCCAACTCTTGGCAAGTTCATTTTCATTTTATTATCATATTGACCATTCATACCGAAACTCATTAGAGAAAGCAACTGGTACAGATTGCTTCCTTCCAACAGATTACTAAAACTCCCTCAATCAGTTTCGGTAGGAGATACTTTTCCACCCACACAACCAACCTACGTAACACCCTTGTATCCATTTTTTGTGAGAAATTTTAAATCGTCTTCACTCCCATTTCATTTATCCAGCACCCTTGCAACTCCCATCAATTTGTGGTAGAAAAAAAAACTACCTCATGATAATAAAGTTTTTTGAGAGCGATTATTGCATACTTTTTCCGAGCCAGCAGCCACGGCACGGTTAGTGAATCCACCTACTACTATCATAAAAATATTAATGGGCTTTGTATTCCATTATAGTAGTTTAATACACTTTACTATTATTATACAGCGGAAAATCTGAAAATGAAACTACCTACAACAATGAGAAAATCTCGAATGCTCATATGCATACCTGCCCGTATCTACAACTGGTCTTTACAGCTGGTTGTCTCTGTCTGTAAAAGTAGTCATAGTCATGGTACTGGTGGTGGTGCTGAAGATGTATAAAATCACGGCAAAGCAGACGTGTGCATTTCTGTTTTTCACATTGATACCAATACCAATAGTCTACAGCACACGGGTCAAAAACCTACAATGTCAGTCTTTCAACTTTAAAGGTCTTTCTATTCATCTACTTGGGCTTCTTTGAGTGCGATGATTTTTCCTTCTTTTACGCTTACACCGCAACTTACTATTTCTTCAAATTCAAACATTACGAGATAGAGGTACGCTTTTCCTATTCACTTGGCGTCTGTGTACCCTGGCAGCTCAGCCTAAAATGATGTAGTATATAAAACTTTGTAAGATAAATGATGTAGACCCAAGATTCAAAATCAACTTAAACGAGGAGAATATGAGAATAGGAGTTTAACAAATATTCTACACTGGATGATGCATATTCGTAATTCAACAGAGTTTGCATTACCAGCTACCAAAATATGAATCTTCTTTGATGTATGAATCATTCAAAAATTTAACAACCCAATCCTAACTTCATTCATTGTAATCCAGAAGAGTATATTGAGACGAGTCAAAATCATAATGGAAAAGTTCATATAACTTACCAAAGAGTGAAATCGAAATCAATATTTTTGTAAAGAAAACCAGGAGAAGTGTTGTTAATATTTGCTGTACTTCAATTGAATTAAGTATTTATCCAGAGCCACTTTCCAAAACAAATTTATTGCCTACACGTTAAAATAATCATAAAAATCAACAATTTCATGTAGGATACATTTTATGGATGATTTTTGGGCTTAAATGTTTTACTGTGTAGGTGCGGCGTGACACACTCGAGTTCCTGTGAATCCAAGAAAGTTCTCTTTATGAGGATTCTGAGAGAGAAAGGATATATCTTTTTTTTTTTACTGTGTAGGTGCGGCGTGACACACTCGAGTTCCTGTGAATCCAAGAAAGTTCTCTTTATGAGGATTCTGAGAGAGAAAGGATATATCTCTCTTAAATGTGCTTAATTCAAAGCTTTGCAGGATGTAACTTGGCATTTCATATGCTTCGGATTGCATTTACATAGACCACATGTATATCAAATGAATGCGACTCTTTTACCTAAGCATTATCACAATTATCTCAAGTTTCTGTCACACATCTTGCCATACCTTAAATTACATTATGAGCGCAATTACTTCTAGACATAAAAACCGTCAGTTGTATATCACCATCACTTCTCTAGATTTTTCACTTGGTATAAATATCTTGATTCACATTTAACACCCCCATTTATCAAGTTATCATCATCGTTCTGGAGTTCTGCATTCACGCCTTTTCTCATTCCAAAATGAATATAGGAATTTTGGTAAAGGTAATCATTTATTTTTGTGACTAGCTAGTGCCATATTTCTTTACATGTAGCATAAACGAAAGATAAGCATTTATCGCGACGAATACTAGAGAACTAGAGATAGATGATAAGTCATATTCTGGGAATATAGTAGTATTTCATAAAGCCTGTTTACTCATATCATGTTTTTTTTGCTTAGCCAACGCTTTACAGACTTGAACTATGTCCTTTGCCCCGATTTAAAAAAAAAAGTGAAAATGATTCAGTTTCTATCTTTAAAATGAGATAATTCGTTTCCTTATTACAGTATAAATTAATGTTTTAATGAATTTAAAATAAATGAAAATATAGGGAGGTTATGCTGAAACATCAGCATTTGAATCTGTATCACTTTTAGCTGGAGCGTATAGGAATGTAGACAGAGCTATCAGTAAAGTTCATATCCAGGGGACTATAAAGGTGACGCTGAGAAAATGCTTGGGAAGACGAGAAAATTGTGTCATCAATATTAACTGCTACAGATAATATTTAGAATTCAATATGTTTTCCAACTGAACTGATGGACATTGCATATGAATGTTTCATTTCTGTCAGACATGGTGACAGGACGATATCAACTGTATGATACAATGATCTATGTTCAAAAAATGTAAACAAGAGTTGCCTACTCATGTATAAAATATGACAAAAGGCACTTCACACACAACTCATGTCACCCTTAAGATAATGATTCATACAAAAATTGAAATGTCATTAATTAAAACGAAATCATCACTGTTACTGACCCATAAAAAAGAATTCATTTGTAAGCATTTTCAGAGTTTATCGGATCAGCCTGATCCTTCCTATGCACAGTTTGTATTGCACTGATTTTAAAATGAATGCGGAAACGAAACTAATTAATTAAATTTGCAACTGATTCATTTCGCAATACTTTGTCATATGTTGGATGATGGCGGAGTTCGCATAAGTCAAAATGGGAAGTAAGCAGAATTTTTTTTAAAAATACCATGAAATCTTCAACCTCCCACATCTTAGGAAAGAAAACATGCAAAGCAACACGGCAAACTTGATCCGTATTTATTTTCTTTCTTGAAAGAACCCCACAACCGCTTGTAACATGGGAAAATATTTGGTAAAGTAATCAGAGAAATCATCATTATCATTAACAATATGCCCAGCATATCATACGTCAGTCATACCGATAAATGGTATTGGTAGCGTAAATGAATAATAACCCAACTACGTATTAGGGAATTTGAAAACACTTCTGTTCTAAAAGGGCAATGAAACTAATACTAAACCTAACCATTAGCTCCGAGGATATTTATTCATTCATCATCGAAAAAGCAAATAAATTGCCAGAATTTCCAACCACCAAAACGGTAGTTGTTACAAAATTAACTACGTAAGCCCGTCCAATCAAAACGATATCATATGAGGACAGAAGAACGGAACAAAGCGAAAGAATTTTTCTATTTCTCACTTGAAGGCCTACGCTTAATTTTTTCACAAGGCTAAATTAATTTAAATGTGAGCAATGGCGAAACGCACTTTCAATTTAAGCCGTATCAAACTCTAGAAAGAAGTCGTATTTTTCAGCGCAGTTTCCTTTATATTATCCTTTTAAAATCTGTTTCAGACAGCAGGAATAATACGTACACGTTGCAAAAAAGTGCGTAAGTCCAATTTTATGACTGAACTACACCCGGAGCTATATGACACGCTGTTGTAGCAAAATAATTGCAAATTATTTATGTCGAGAGGTTAAAATTGCGTACACATTTCTTACTTTACCATTCCTACTCAGTATTATAATTACGGAAAGTGGAAGTACCGAAGATGGCTATCTTTGATGGTTGAACAAGTGCCTTCAATTAAAATACAAAAACTAAACTTTTGCAAATAGTAAACGCAAAAAACCTCCCCTAACAAAGGAATCCCACTGTGTACACAAATTACAGTGAATAATGTCTTACTTTTAACTACTTGCTCCTGTACCTAATTAATAATTAATATAAATAACTGACTAGCGATTATTAAGTACATCTTTCGTCATTAAAATTTCATCATGCTTCCTTATATGTCAGTTTTTCGAAACACTTATTTCTGAAAATCAGTGAAAAAGGAAATCCCTTGCAAAGNAAATACAAAAACTAAACTTTTGCAAATAGTAAACGCAAAAAATCCCCTAACAAAGGAATCCCACTGTGTACACAAATTACGGTGAATAATGTCTTACTTTTAACTACTTGCTCCTGTACCGGCTGTACCTAATTAATAATTAATATAAATAACTGACTAGCGATTATTAAGTACATCTTTCGTCATTAAAATTTCATCATGCTTCCTTATATGTCAGTTTTTCGAAACACTTATTTCTGAGAATCAGTGAAAAAGGAAATCCCTTGCAAAGTGAAATGCTCCAATAACTATTATGGAGCACATGCTATATAGCGTTTGCTCTCATCCTTGCAACGTTTGACTTTGTCACGCTACGGGACAAACAATAAGCAAGCTGATTCTCATTCAACTTTCTATACAAATGTCACCGTAACATATAGTCCCAGCCCCTAAATCAAAATTGTGTAAACAGAAATGACGAGTTTAAGCACATCACAAGTGCAGGAAAGGAAGTAAAACAACCAAAGCTTCAATTGACCTCTTTCATCGTTAGTTGTTATAATATGCTTGCTCTCTAAAATACAACTTATTATTACATATGAGCATAAAAAGGTCTAAGGGTCATGGGCTGAACTGAAACAAAGCACAATTGTTCAAAATCTCAGCGATCATTCGCATGTATAAAGCGAAATAGTTTTTACTATTAAGTTATCTATCATTTTTGTTCATTTTAGTTCTGTTGTAGAGTCAGCTCCACTAAACGTTCTGGCTCAATATGAACAAAAAATTAAAAAGTTTATACTCACGCAAAGTTGAGCACTTCCTCAACACCACCATCTAATAAGCTATTATTATACTTACCCCTAACTTTTAATTCTACGAAATGACAATTTTGCGTAGGCAAGCAAGAAATCCCCATTAAAGCTACACGTTAAAAAGGTATGACATGTCACAATTCTCAATCCTACTTTTGAGTTACGTGTATATGACCGATGATTGTCTGACGAACAATGAATTCAAAAGCTGCGTTATTTATAATATTTAGCGTTAGTGTTTGAAAAAGTAAAAATATAATATGGAGCTTATTCATTATATGAGATTATGTAGCCTCATCAAAAATTATAAAATGTGGGAGTACCTAAATATTAGACCGTTTGTAAATCGTTATCATTTCTCGTTATGCGATTCTACAATATTTACCAACTAAACGCAAACAATGAATGAAATTGGCAATGAAATTAAGCTCTCGTATAATCAAAATAATTATATTTCCAAAAAAGTCTAATCGGATTCACTTTAGGTAAAGTGTAAACTCAACAATGATATGATAGGGATGCTAACCAGCCTCCAACGTCTGGCTACTGTGCAGTTTGCACTTGTAGCTATTTTAGATTGAAAAAGAAAGCCACTTTCATCACTCGTTATAACC
>JAHZMU010000083.1:1784-12640 GCA_027743725.1 Rambutsinella grinnellia | reverse complement strand
ATTTAATTGTGTGTGGTATTTGGTATGATTATCGCATTTGTATTATGTTAATTGCTTCAATTTCGATGCAATTGCTTTGTTGCAACTTTTAAAATTATGAGCAATTCCTTTGTATTCATATGATGGATGACAGGATGATAACCTTCCAATCAAAAATGATGTTACACTTTAGCTAATTGTTGAGATATTAAATATTATGTAATGTGGTATTTTTATGAATGTTTTAATTTTCAAAACTCATATTAATATTATTATTATTAATGCACATTTAACCTGGAAAGTCACAATTTAATTAGGATTGCAGAGCTAGAGGCATGAGTGGGATAAAAGATTTACATGAATTACAAAGTCAATTTTAAGAAGTTCCCATTCTAATTGATTCAGCCTCGATTGCTTTAAGGACTAATTCTAAAAATAATTTAATATGTTAGATAATATAATCCTCCTTATTGTTGAGTTCTGGCAATGTTTTCTCCAAAGTATAACTATTGCTATTTATAACTTTATGTTGAAAAGGATTGCTTGAACATTTTTCTCCTTTTTCTTATAACTCTGCTAATTCAATTAGCACATTATTGAAAAGCAGTAAAGATTAAAATGGCCATAAGTACTTTTAGGATCAAGGATATGGCTGGTTCTTCAGTTGGGGGAGAAATCAGCCACCGACCACACAGGCGGATTTGAATAGATGTAAAAATAAACATCTTCTATGGTAAAAGATAAAAATATTTCTGCTTTTTTGATAAAATACAGACATGCTTTAAAATAGTCGAATTATTATTTATTATGATGATGGTTGATGAAAATTAATTTTATTGATCTGCATTGCTGGTGTTGCACATTTTACCTTTTTAAAACTTGAAATACTTAACTAATGCCATTGTGTTTTCTTACAAAAATACAAGCACACATATTCGTACTAATATGTAAAAATGTGTAATGATATTGAATAGGAAATGGGAATGGTAATAAAGTTTGCACTAGAACCAAAAATGTACAACCCATTTCCAAATAATTACTGTTTACAAGTAAACAGGTTCTTCCAAAAAATAATCGAAAAATCGAATCGTTTTCAGTAACTCATGCACTGTCCCAACCCAATTGTATCATAAAAGCTAGTTAATAAATTGTAGAATGGAAACTAATGCTTGTGCACATTAGTCTTTGCGCTTTTCAAAATCTAAAGTTGTAAATAACGCAATTTAATTTAGTGACCAAACCACCCCATATCATTTTAAAGAAGTTGAATGCACATCGACCACGACCCATCAGAAGACGCCAACCCCTAGAAGTTCTTACGGAAGCAAAGTAGGATATTACTATACGTAAGCAGCATAATCACTGAAGAAGGACAACTCGTAGCATCATCATAATTTGTCATCACAAAAATGCGTCAATGTAACAGGTTAACAAGTATACGCACTTGATCTGCATAGCATATTTTGAAATTGTAAACTGACACAACTTGAAATACATAAATTCAACTCATCGTCAACAANGGACAACTCGTAGCATCATCATAATTTGTCATCTCAAAAATGCGTCAATGTAACAGGTTAACAAGTATACGCACTTGATCTGCATAGCATATTTTGAAATTGTAAACTGACACAACTTGAAATACATAAATTCAACTCATCGTCAACAATTGATCTAGATTTCTACCCATTTCTCATTCATGATCCATTTATTTCGATATTTGACAATTTATGCTCATTATGAAGTTGTTAATATGTGTTGTTGGCCACCAAGTGTTAATCAAAAGGTAGTAACAAAATGAACGCTTCTTGCTTAAATGTTCACGGCGCACGNCAGGTTAACAAGTATACGCACTTGATCTGCATAGCATATTTTGAAATTGTAAACTGACACAACTTGAAATACATAAATTCAACTCATCGTCAACAATTTTTGATCTAGATTTCTACCCATTTCTCATTCATGATCCATTTATTTCGATATTTGACCATTTATGCTCATTATGAAGTTGTTAATATGTGTTGTTGGCCACCAAGTGTTAATCAAAAGGTAGTAACAAAATGAACGCTTCTTGCTTAAATGTTCACGGCACACGTTTA
Organism: Rambutsinella grinnellia; assembly: GCA_027743725.1. Taxonomy (NCBI): domain Eukaryota; kingdom Metazoa; phylum Arthropoda; class Collembola; order Entomobryomorpha; family Entomobryidae; genus Rambutsinella; species Rambutsinella grinnellia. Next base: position 10,562 of record JAHZMU010000083.1, on the reverse strand, counting down.
CGAATATGTGCTAGATTTACGGAAGAATTTTGTTTATGGAAGTTCAAATATATTGAATATGGGGCGTATGTCACAAAGCATTAGAGATGAGCTGGAGGTAGACGAAAAGTAAACAGTTCACGTTTTAGATGCGCGTCTCTTTCTCAACTGTCTATGTGGCGCATACTGTGAGCCAAATCATTCATCGAACTAGTTATAATCACGAATCACTCACAGGAAATGTTATTAAAAATTAACAAACGTAATTAGAAAGAATGTGTCAGAATGCCCGTCTTATACAACGTGAGTTATCGTAATAATGAACAAGCACTGCTTGCAAGTACCATTTTGTCTTTTAATCAATCAATGCCCAGTAATTATCCTCAATTAGTGCAAGAATATGCACAGGGTTGACTCTGGTAGTTAACCATTTTACATTTTAAAGTCGAACACGATACGCAACTAATTATTTGTGGGATAATCATTGTCACTTATGGATTTTTCTTAATAAGCCCATGTCGCCGTTAATTACATCTGATAAGCTATGATAGCCTAAAAATTTCTGAATATTTGATAATCCGCTTGTAATTAAGTAATCCTGTTGTAGATTGAGGAACAGAAGAAGCATTTTTGTTGAAAGTGAACAAAGATGATGAAAATCTCTAGTAGTCCGCATGGGCTTGTTTTGATTCTTCATTTAGCTAACTGTTTAGCTGTCTTACATATTCAGTAGGACAGCGTCCTATTAATTATTACAACATTTGGGAACTTATCGATGAAAAGTTATAATGACCACCATTGTTGCTTTTCTCGTGATAATTTAGCATTTTTCAAAAATTCATGAAGCAACTTATCTGACAATCACTAACATTATCTAAAATTGAAATTCGAAACTTGAATTGCGTCGAAAAAGACAAATTCGATAATTTACACGTATCATGTTGCATCTTGTAACCAACAAGTCCCACATTCAGCCATATCCCTAATCATTATCTAATTGCAATAGTGCAGTTTCTGACCTTATAATTTACTCGTATAAAGATGGAAAATGTGCCATTTAAAATTTGATAAAAAATGAATTTTTTCCACTACATTTTTAAATTATGTGCACCTCCTACATAGGAAAAGCTCATTTGATTGCGTAACTCTGCTCCATATTCATCTCCAAAGGTTTTTGTGACGCTGGCAAAATTTCAAATAACTTGTTCCACCTTTTATAAATTATATTCAACTTTATTGACTCATCTTCACCTCACATAATGACGGCCGTGGCAAAGAGAATGTCACTTTTCAGGTAATTCATAAATAAATATCCTCATTATATGCCTCACGTACATCATCAATAATGATTTTTCAAATTAATGCACTTCTTGTTATCTTAATAGGTATAGTTTTATTACGCAATTGTAAACGATTGTCCATACAACTATTTCTTATGTGATTGTACTTTGATTTGATATGAAATTAAAATGATTCGCAGTTTGCAACGAGCTCATTGGCACATTATCATACAATAAAATGGTCAGGAAAGAGCGAGTAGAGCTTCTGCACAATTAAATGTCGAGATGATACCATAAATTCCAAACAAACAAATATTTTGATAACAAGCAGAAGCGAGAAACTGGAATTGCAATGGCAAATATTTGAAGATTCTTACTTGACACGCGTATTGAACATTTGAAAATTATGATCTCCTTGCATAATCCCACACCGCAACATAATGAGTGCATATAAATGAAGCGTTTAAATAAAAGTTGAATTTATATCCGTCATCATGCATTGTATTAAATTTTATATGTTGGTCATATCGCTTATCAAATGGCAACAGAGTGGATTGCAGAATAACTCAAAATGAAGATCCATCATGATTTGATGATGACCCAGGGGAACCACATGAGATTTGCGTAAGTTGTAAAGTATCTAATAAAGTTGGTAAAATGCTTCTGATGATTCTTCAGTCTCAGTTACCCACACCTCTTCAACATCTTGGATTTCACAAAAGTGGTAAGACGGCAGTTGCGCCAAAGGACATGTATCCGATTAACCCTTCTGTGGTGACTTGAAAACATGAAAAATTATTAATTACATTCCAACAAACATTGAATTATGTAAGAAATGTCTGTAAGCAGCAAAACTTGTTTAGCTACTATTAAAAATCTGCCACTCAAAAAAGTGCCTAAATTGAGCTAATTTTTCTAGCTCTTGAGACACATTCAATTACTAATCAATTACACTTGTCCATGCTTTCAAATACCCCAGAGAACTAAATAATTGAAAATAAGGTGGAAAATTGAGTCAAAGATTAGATTTCACAATCGCTTATGAGTGCAAATAGAGACAGAAAAATTATCCACGGTGAGTGACACATGTCCTCACTTTTGATCTTTAGAATGGAACAGAGCAATAAACTTTATATAAATCAGAAAGTATTCATTCAAGTTCAAGTTCTTTTGTGAATTGAACCGTTCTAATACTATTCTCTCAAGCCTCGTTAGTAACCTTTGTAGAAGGTATTATGTATTATTTTTTCAATGAACTTCAAATGCAAACAAATCCTCCCATTTTATATGAACAATTGTACTCATTCATATTTCATATTCCCTAATTAGACACTAGGCATTGCTCCACTAGAAAAATGTTTCCAATCCTAATGGCGCGTTTCAACCCCAGTTTCGCAAACTCTGGCAGAAATCGTAAAAATGCAATTAATTTATCAGTGGGTAACATGAAAATTGACAGACAATAGATTAGAGGGAAAAAGAAGAAAAAAATACTTATTGTCTTCTACTATTCAACTCGTGCCCTTTGAGGGAGCCTCCCAATGTAAAAATATATTCTCTAACATTCGAGACATAATCTGTTTGATGTATCTTCCCTCGAAGAAGAATCTCCACAATTGTTACTTGACAATACAAGCCTGGGAAAGTATAGCATTGGGTGAATAAAGATTAACTTATAAATTACAATTAATATTTTAGCAATAGGCTAAACCCCTCTTAGACTCTGACTTATCCCATTACACCTTACCGATAACAAACAACACATGTATTTCTCTTGCATTTGCATTATTGACCCATCTTAAATAGCAACCTAATATTACATGTTTGACATACCTGTGATAAGGCGAAACATTAGTTAAATTATACAAATAGGTAACTTACACAAAAGTCAACTTAAACTTTGGCACGAGACTGCGACATTTTCTTTCGCTGTACGCAAGTTCTGTGCTGACAACTTGTCTTTTAAATTATACAAATAGGTAACTTACACAAAAGTCAACTTAAACTTTGGCACGAGACTGCGACATTTTCTTTCGCTGTACGCAAGTTCTGTGCTGACAACTTGTCTCTGACAGAGCTAATTGTAGTAAAAAAATCGAGATGAACTTTATTCCACATTCTCTCACGGTCTATCTAGTAAGGAAAAATTAATGCAAAATTTTTCTTTGCTATTGCATAATAATATTAATAACACTATTACATACATATGAGATTCATAATGATGATGTTGTGTATAGTCATTTTTTTATATGGACGCTACCGTGAATGAAGTGTCACCGTTTTGTTCTCATGAATGAATTTGTAGTATAATTGTTGTATATTTTTTTTTGTCGAAGGGAGAGAAGAAGACAGTATAATTATAGAAACGGGTATGCCTTTTTCTGTAAGAGATATTTTTAAACATTTTCTGCAAAAAAATTCAACTTTGTAATTTTTTACGATTTTTTAAATTGTCTCATGCTTCGCACAGTTTGAAAAGGATCTATGTGAAAATACAAGTAATTCTACTTGGTTAAGAACGGCTCATTTGAGCTTTGCAGGATTCGCTTGAATTAAAAACTTATTTAATAAATGAACGTTATTGTTATTGATTTGGTTATAGTTTAACTGCCATATTTTAACTGTCATATTTTTGTAGCCACGTGTGTACCTCTCGTAAATGCAGAGGTGATCCAACTCTATGGCAAGTCATTGGCTAAATGACGCTCATTTTTTGTAAACAGTTTTTAGTAAATTGATATTGATTGTTTTCGCGGTTGTCGGTTAGACATAATCCATTTTTAATGAAATAGCAGTGATTCTGTACGAAATTGGTTTGACATGCAGCAGGATTGCGTTATGATGTTCTGCCACATAAGGAAATGTTGCATTAGAGAAAATGATACGAATTTGATGACAGAATGCATCATCTTGACCTAGCTCATGCCATTTTCATATCGTCATCCCTCCCATTTAAGTGCATGTTGATATTTCTATCTTGAGTTTTATCAGGTCTCTTGGTTAATTTGGTCAATAAGACTCAATCTTACATTTCATATCAGCTTATCAGTAATAATTAGCAAGCAATAGTCATCACTATCACGCATTTCCAACAATATTTATTGCACCTGAGCAATTAATTACAACACGAAGTTCATTTGCGTTTCCTTTATGGGCGCAAGAATTGATGTCATTTGTTTCGCGTCACATCTAGTTTGTAGTTTTTAGTTAGCCATCATTATAAATTATAGTTGAATGTTTTGAAGAACCATTTAGCTGCGATGCTAGTACCATTTAAGATTATGCAATAATATTATTCATTGACAAGTGGCCATTGCCGCTGGCTTTTCTTGTTGAACTATGAACCGGCACATGAGCCGTTAATTTACTTGATTAAATGACAGGGATGCTTAATCGTTTAGCAGAAAAATGGTTAAAAAATTATAGCCATTTTCAAAACTGATGCAAGAGCACAGCTCTAAAGTGAATTAATTTATATATAAGTAGAAGTGTGTTCAACCCAAGTATTGCTAGCGTGAGAAAATTCTGTGACAAGTATCAATATTGGATACCTATCGGCCCCATTCCATAAGTGAGCTTAATGATTGTTTTTGAATTAAAAATGCCGACTCAAACTTTGTGTTTGCCCTCTTTACAGAGGAGATCCATCGTAATAAAAATTAGAAGAGGCATCGTTTAGCTTACAATTTTAATATTTTGTACCACCTTTTATTGAGTCGGATGAATGAATTACTTTAATATTTACCTTTTCAAACGATTGTTAATTTTTTCAATTCAATATTTTTAAACTTTAATGTATGCAAGTTTATCATGAGAATGTAAACGTTATAGAATAACATGTACTATAAAAATATACCCCTCGGGTGTTTGATTCTCATGCTTGTAGCCATTCATTAAGGCACAAACGCAGGCAACAAAGGAAATCGAAACTGAAATACCAGCAATTACACTATTTTATAAGGAATGCAACTGCTTACGAAGAAGACGCGTGCTTGTTTGAAGGGTTCATCCCATATATTTCACGCATCACGACAATGTCCCACTATAAGCAACCTGTTCACCCCACATATCTATAACTAATGAATTGTAACTAGTGTTTTGATAAAGCGAATTAAAAGGATTTACTGGTAGCTGCAACATGAAACGATAACGAAAAAATGCTACCCCTAATAAGTTTTATGGGAAGAGCAGGTAAATCATAAATTGGCAAATTATATAAGAGAAGCTCGTGTATAAGTAGGACTAGTCAGGAGGGTGGATGTCTGGGTGTAATTACAATATAGTCCAACGTAGTTAAGGATGGCACATGTCAAATGTTTGCATTTGTAAATGCTCGTATTAGAATTGAATTTTTATTTTTAAAATATGTTATTTAACTTGAGCTTTTGAGAAAAATGTGTACCATCAACAGGATGGATGATACCCTTTTGAAAACGATGAGAGCGGATGGATGACGTTATGTTGTGGTGAGGAGGAGTGTCAGGGAATGATAACCCTTCCATTTCGTTATATAACGATAGTCTTTTAGAGGAACGCTAGTGAGATGCAAGCAAACGGCTTCCATTGCTGTATCAGTTGTCGAGAAGTTTGAAGAAATGAGGTTGTATAAAAAGTAAGAGTTGATAGGTCAAACACTTTTATTTATATTTTGTCATGTCGAGCAAGTGGCGTGTCTTCCTTTTTCTACTATGGACTATAGCCATAGGCCCGAGCCCGGTGGTGGGCTCGGGTCGAGGCGATACGGGAAATGTGACGCTTTCGGAAGTTGTGGTGAAAGTGAGTAATAGTAGTAGTGGTAATAGTAGTGATATTAGTGTGCCTGTGGCCAATGGCGGATTACGGAAGTCGAGCAGTTCGGGTGATTTTGTCGTTTTTAAGAGCTAATCTAGGAGGGGATGAAGCTTTCTCCAGAGTAAGGAGAATAAGGAGGGCAACGTCAACAGAGTATTTGAAAGTGAAGTTGTCCAGTGGAAGCTTTGTGTACAGGTGTGTGAAATAAATATTTTTGATTAATTAATACAAAGTTTGAGTAAACCAGGGAGAGATGAAATCCAGGTTGGAAAACCTAAATTTGGTATTTTGGCTAAATATGTGGACTCGGACCAAGGACGTTAATGCGGAAATGTGATGCTATTACTTATTATTGCTAATATGTGTTAAGCGAGTGCAAAATCGCTAAAATTCATGTTATTAAAAGTGACTTTGTGAAGCAAAAAATAGAATGGATTCTACTTTTTCGTGCAAAAAGGACAATGAAGGATGACATTTTATTTTATTCAATTAAAAGTAGTGTGAAATTGTTTGAAGTAATCGTATGCCAAAGATGTGCCAAGAACTGTCAAAATTTCAAAATCATGAAACATTACAGTATAGAGATGGTGATAAATGGATGAATAAAAATGCCAAATCTGGTTAAAGTGCTGATTTTCTATTAATATCATGCAATCAGCTTTTCCAACTACATTATTCCCATTTTCATTATTTTTGGGGCACTATGAAATTTTGCATCCAATTAGCTTATAAAGTTGAATAAATTACAGTCACGATTAATGCATTAGTTTAAAAAATTCTATGGTGGAAATTATGTCATAAGTGGATTATTGCTCTTAGATTTGAAATACATGCAAATGTTTGATTTGAATAATTTTAGGCCTGTCGGATCTCTTGCGAATGCAACACGGGAGTTGTCTCGTGTGCCAAGAGCGTATCCCGACTCCACCAAGAAAAGCAAGGGTGGTTATACAGGTTTCGAAGGTGGTTACGACAGCAAAAAGGGGTACGATTACACAACACCAGCTCCAGTTGCACGTGAGACAGCGGAAGAGAATGATTCCGATTTTGTCGCACCTCCTCGACCCGTTGGTCAAGATCCGAGTGCAAGTTTTAGAACAACGGTATAGCTTAATTTCTTATAGAAATGCCCATTTATATTTACGCATCAGAAATTTTAAGCGAAACATTTTGCATTAGACAACAACTGAGGATCCAGTTGACATTCGGGATAACATTCCTGGTGAACCTGGTAGAGATTATAGTGCATTGGCAAGTATTCCAAAAACGACCTTCACATGTGAAGGACGAGCTCCAGGATTTTATGCGGATACGGAAGCTGGTTCGCTTTAAAATTTAATTATACTCATTTATTGCACAATGCGCAGATTTTATCTGCTTTACGATTTTCAATCTCAAATGCCACGTTTTATTTATAGGTTGTCAAGTATTTCATCGATGCACTGACGATCCGTGGTACACTGGTCAAGTGCGGGTAATCATGGACTCTTTTTTGTGTCCAAATGGGTCCCTTTTTAATCAACAGGTAGATAATTAGGCATGCAAATTTGAGCAAATTTTATTTTAGCTCTTGATAATTAATTTGGAATATTTTCGATTAAGATATTTGCTTGTGACTGGTGGGGGAATACGGACTGTAAAAGTTCGCAAGAATTTTATGAGCTCAATCAACAGATTGGGCAACTGGAAGAAACTGATGTATAATTTTATCAATATTAGTTCTACAATTGATGTAATAATTAAAACAAATATAATCATAAACATCTACTTGCAGGCTGGAACGGTACAATACGTAAAATTCACAGGAATCAGAGTTCCGTCAGCACCCGGTACTAAAAAGGTAGCTACTGGAATCATTCCAAAGGCAGAGAGAAAACCTCTCGCCCCAGAGTTTAAAAACCGACCTGGCAAAGCCGAGGATAAGGATAAGCCTGGCAGTCGGCCTTTGGAACAGTATGATGACGAGGATGAAAAGGAAATTCAAACATTTGTCGGTGGTGACGATGAAGAGTATCGTCCATTAAGTGCTCAAATTGAATCTGAAGAAGAGAAATTGGGCAGTCAAGTAGAGGAAGTTAAATCCAAACGGAGCAAAAAGAAAAGTTCAAAGAAGAAGGCAACGACAACCACAACAGCAGCTCCACAATCGAGCGAGGAGGAAAGTAGCGAGGAGACTCAAGAACCTTCAGCAGCAACGAATAATAATGCTAGGCCACTTGTCGTAAATCGTGATAGAGGCGAAGTGAGACAATATTTCAACAAAATTAGTGCTTTGTACATTTCTCATTTATTACAATCAATTCAATTATTAGGTCGGGGAAGCTGCGACTCCCACATCAGATTTGGTGCCGCCAGACTTCCAGGGTGATCCCTGTTAGTCGAGATACTGGAGTTACACGCTCACCAATAGGAGCAATAGGAGCATCAGCAACGCCAAGAGAGGATTACTTGCCTCCTCGTGATGAATATCTTCCCCCAAAAGAATCAAGGTTGGTTTCATTATTTAAACATTCTTTCTAAAACGATCGAGTAATTCGTAACCATTATTATACGCAGAGGATATTCATATCCTAAACCTTCCAATCAATATCTACCAGCGAAGAAAGGTGAGTATCTCTCCGGAACATCACCTTCCACAAACCAGTATTTGCAACCAACGAAAGCTCCTCAATACACACCGCCACAGGAAGGTTACAGTACACTTGGCTTGGTAAAAATTCATTTTTCT
>JAHZMU010000082.1:0-10282 GCA_027743725.1 Rambutsinella grinnellia | reverse complement strand
AATCTTTCACACGACCCTATTGACACATTTATTAGAGTAAATTACCAGCGCGTCTATCTCAATGAGCCTTTTTCTAAAATCATCTCAATTCAACCCCTGTCCAGCCCCTACGCATACGATACGCATACAAAGGCATTCATTCATCCAACTTTAGTCGGACTGAATCAGTCCACACGATAGCTACAAAATAAGAGCTGAAAGTGAATCCCATTCTTTATCAAGTACGCTCATCTTCCTTCATATATTCACCACCAGATTTACGAATATATTTCTCTGATTTATTACAATCATGTTTATTTCTGCCTTGCAAATCTTCTCTGTATCACCACTATTATCAGGTTTTCTCTCCCCAATCATAATCAAGCAGGAACATATACCGTGATTGAATGCATATTATAAATTATAATATTCCATATAAAAAAGCTCTGCTTCAGCCTAATCATACCAATCTACAGCTACATATCTACATTTTGTCAAGCCTCAAACAAATATCAAACCGTTCCACACAGTCACACTGTTCATTCCACTTTAGCATTTTAAAATCTAAGCAGTTATACAAATATGCGGAGCATGATTGGAACGGAGCTTTTTCCTGGCATATGTACAAAATCCAAATCCTTCTTTTCATACACACTGATACACACGCACTCTTTCATTTCACAATAGAAAAGTGCATGTATACAAAGCTTGGAACCTCGATACTTTTTCCATTTCTATTCCACACAGAAAGCTACGCTACTACAAATGCATGTAAAAGTCAAAATGTGCCGATCGGATCACATCACACGACACAAAAAATGATCTGAAAAGTGCAGAGAGAACAATTTCATCAGAAAAAATACGGTACTGTACACCCCATCGTTTCAGACTGAAACTTTCGTTCCCCTTTTCATTCAGTGTTGGTGGCGAGGTTGTAGGTTGATGTTGTCCATGTGTTCCCTTCCACTTCCCTCTTTCCCAGAAACTCTTCCGCTCTCGGAGAAGGCAGTTGGTCTGAGCCTTTCGGAGACTAGTGAACTTGTACGCATTATACGCAACTCGCTCCTGTAAACATCAATAGTTCGAATAGTGTTTTTTTTCGGTTTGGTTAAAAATTAAAATGGGAAAGTTAACGGTGATCCTGCTAGCCACAGGGGTATTGTTGGCTGTTGGCGCACTCATCTTTGGAATGGTGGCGTTTCCAAAGATAATCAAGAGCAAGATATCTCAGGTGAGGAATATTTATTTTTTAATTTCATTTCATCATCCAATCATAATCAGTTGTACCGGCATTTTATCAACTTTTCAATGGCATATGGTTCCGCATTCAGATTACGCAAGTGGCCATGTAATTTGTAATTTGATACATCAATTATTAGAATCATTTCGTGCAAAAATTGACATTTTTTTATCACGTACGATTTTCTTTCCCTTGATATTTGATACATTTAAAAAATTGCCAAGCGTTGTTGAAACGTTACCGATGAAGATCAAAAACTCCCCCAGAAAATGATGAGCATTCAATTCTCAGAACTTGATAGCCTAAATAGTAATTTCTTATTCTGCTGAGCACATTTACTTTTATTGCTTTCAAAGCATTCATGAAAAGAGCTCGATTCATTCCAGCATGACAAGAACAAGAGGGCTGACTGTGACTAAATTATTCAAATATTAATGATGACTAATTTTATGGAATTTGAATCTGACTATCCCATCCAGTCCAGCAATTAATATGCGTTTTTCTTAATACTCCTTCGCCACTTGTATTGAATGAGATTCATTGTGTTCTAGAATATTTGTCATCCCAAAATATTTTTCCATCGTGCTGACATTTTATTAGGTTATTGCCATTGTAGTCAGTCCATGTTCATGTGAATGCCGACTGACAGAATGAAGGGACGTGTATTAAACACACCTCCAAAATTCTTTTACTGGATTGGCCGAAAAGATCACGCGATCCTTTACATTCATTTTCCTGACATTGCGAAACGGGAAAAAGTCTTCTGCGTGTAGGCAGAGCTGCTGGAGGTTTGACTCATGCAATGGTAAAATCGATCCTAGAGAAGGGGGGATGTACTTGGACTTCCGCGTGTTTCTATCCAACAGCGTTCATGAGCCATGGGCATTTCCTTTCACGTATAAACTACCCGGCATAAGCTTTTTTCTCATGTTTGCTCATAATTAGTCGTTAATAACATGTTAATTTGATGTTGTAATTGGCACGTAATTACTCAAAAGTGAGACGGCACTTGTTCGCTTAAAGACAGTAGCAGTAAACATGCGATAAGACTTGTTTCAGAGGCTGCTGAAAAGCCTATTTTGAAATTGGCAAGGTCATCGTGTTTTGACGGAATTAGGGCACTCAAGTGCCAAGTGGGGAATAAGTAAATGTATTAATAGATGATGTATAATAGCATGTGAGATCATATAAATATCATATAAATAAGAGGCGAGAATGTGCGTTTTTGTATCTCAAGGAAAGTAAGAGATAGCCAAGTTGGAACTCTGTCCAAAAAGTTTTATACGTACCTATATAACACGAGGAAAGGTCAATTAGGCTTTCTTGGACTTGGAAGCAATCACTACCTTGAGTCTGGGAATATCATATTCCGAATATGAAATCATTTCCTGAGATTGTTTTGAAGTATTTGACATGATTCAAGGCTAAATATTGAAATTGATGGTTGCCAGAAAACTGATTGAAAAAAAGCAAGGCGCATAATGACGTTCTATTCATATCAGTCTGGATTTTGGCATTTTGGATTGAAGTTTGAACTGAACTCCATGTGAGTAATTGACTACTCTGTGGACTCTGGACAGCCTCAAAGAGTTGAATTTTGGTCTTTGTTGCTCTCATGTTGGTTAGGATGAACTCATGGGCTGGCTGGTTAGCTGGTAGTACTTTCAATTCAAGCTATCTGAAGTGGAAGAACAATAAACAGACTAAACTGAAAGATTTTACATGACCGACTGACACTGACAGTGATAAAGACTTAAGTGTGAGGAGTATCCTATTGACTTGGATAAATAAATGGGTTATGACTAAAAGATTACAGAAATGAAAAGGCAAAAATGTTTGGGTTTGGGTTAAAATGGATTTTTTCATGCAATTTAATTGTAATGTTTTTTGTTTACTTTGCAGCAAGTCAGACTTGTGAAGGATGGCCCGACCTGGGAAAAATGGCAGAATATCCCGATCCCGATCTATCAAAAGTTCTACATCTTTAATGTCACTAATGCTGATGAGGTTAAGAAGGGAGGGAAGCCAATCCTTCAAGAAGTTGGCCCATACGTTTACCAGTAAGTGATTTTCTTGGACCGATCATAGTCATCTTGATCTTGTATTGCGTAATTACTTTTTTATAAAACCAAAACTTTCAATTTACTTTAGACAAAAACGTATCAAGACTGACATCGAGGTCAACGAGGAGAATGACTCTGTCTTTTATCGGCAGCCGGTCTACTATCACTTCCGCCCTGATATGACTGAAGGTTCACTGGAAGATGTTGTGACGGTTGTAAATCTACCTTACATTGTATGTAAATTTTGAAGAAAAAAATTTGAAATATTTTCTGAGTTTGATCAAAAATAAATTATAAACTAATATTTTTAGGGCTTAGCCGCTAGGGGGTTGAGGGAAGGTGGAATGGCGCGAGGTGTCATTCAAGGGCTGTTTCACGATGACTTTCCTGAGCTCGAACCATTTCATTCTCTTACCGTAGACGAGCTTCTATTCAAGGGCCAATACTTGCCGTTCATTAAGTCTTTATCTGATATCAAAGGAGAAGTGTTGATGCCAAATTACACTTTTGGATTGTACTACAACGTAAGCTATGTCTTAAATATTCTTTGGAAAAGATTTCGGATTTCATAATGAAGCATTTTAAGTGATTTTTTCAAATTTGCAGAAAAATGGGTCAAATCCTGGAATGATGGAAGTCTTTTCTGGTGTCAAGGACTCTTCAAAGTTTGGTAACATTGCAAGCTGGAACAACGAATCATCTTTGAGCTTCTGGAATGACGAGTATTGTAACATGATTAATGGAAGTGACGGAGCATTATTCCCACCTTTCGTCACGAGGGACAGGATCCTCCCAATTTTCAGTCCTGACCTTTGCAGATCACTTTATTTAACTTATGAGAGTGATACGGAAATCCGGGGTTTGCAAGGATATCGGTTTACTCTCCCTGAAATCTTGCTAGAAAATCCAAAGATTAACAAAGATAACGAATGCTTCTGTACTAATCGAGGAGGAGATAATTTCGAAAACTGTCCAAAGAAGGGAGCGTATCAGTTAGAGTCTTGTCGTAAAGGAGTGCCACTCGTTGTTTCGCTTCCTCATTTCTTGGGCGGCGATGATGACATGAAGAATGCTGTTGAGGGTCTACATCCAGATCCGGAAAAGCACGAGACCGTTATCACCCTTGAACCTGTAAATACATTGTTTCAACTTTGCATATAATTTGCTCATCTTTATATGAGACTTGATTTGATTTTCTGATTTGTTTCAATAGAATACCGGTGTATTGCTCAGAGCTTCCAAGAGAATTCAAATCAATATTGAGCTTAGGCAATCCAAAAAGTTTAAGAAACTGAAGACCATGCCCGAATTGATTTTGCCTGTATTTTGGGCAGATGAGGTTAGAAAAAAGTTGTTGATGAGTTATGAGCAATCAAGTTAATCTTATAAAGTCTATATTACTATTACTATTTTTATTTTATTTCCAGAGCGCTGAATTAACGGAAGAAAGTGCAGATCGTATAAAGTCAAAGCTAATCAAGCCACAAAAAGTGGTTGGAACCGCAATGTGGGTAATTTTTGCTATAGGTTGTGCCCTAATCCTAGCTGGTCTCTTGAACATTGTTCGTGAATCAAGAGCTCGACGAAAGGATTTTAATTAAAGCAACAATACGTTTCTCACATTAGTACTGACACAGAGACATGAGCAAAAGGGCCAAAATATTTAATTCGATTAAATATAAAAAGCGATATTATTTTTTTGAATGCATCTTTTAGTTTACTTACACAATTATCTATTATTATATGTACTTTCTTTATGTTCTCACTTGATCGCTTTTGTTGCTTTTCAAATTTCTGTTCTACAAATATTGTACTATATATTCTATTATATTTTTTTCCCGTTTCGTCATTGCTTCAACCTTTGCAGAGTTTTTCTAATCATTTACGTATTGTGATATATAATATTCTACTACTACAATGATTACTCTTACTAGTAATGACACCAAGTCAAGTCATTCTCGTACAAGGTAAATTAGTGTAGTTTCCAGAAACAGTATATTACAAAAAGCTCATTGCAGAGGAACAATTGTCGTCTTTTATATTTGTGTATGTTTGTACTGCATCTCAATAAGTGCTCCAAATGTAAATTCTGTATACGCCTTTTCGCGTAATAAACTATATCGATAAACTGATTGTTATATAGTCAACTTATACTAGTAGTTGTACAGTGTGCCAAATAACCAAATGTAGCTTTGCAATTCGATAGAATGATTATGTAGTCACAATACTGATATAAGAAGATGTTGAGTTTTAAATAGTTTATTGTCTGCACATTTAATAAGGACATTGATCATAAATGATTTCTTTAATAAAGCATGTGCTGAACTTGCACCAGAATCAGCATTAACCGTAATCAAACAAACCATTTTAACTCAGCCTACATTTTTGATAATTTTAAAACCTAAATATATAATAGTATTTGCTCAGAATAAATGTTGAGAAAGTTTATTCGAGAAAATCTTATCAATTAAATTGAACTTTGAACCTCGACTGATCGCACCAATGAACCATACGCATTCACTCTCAAAGACGAGGACTCATGACAAGAACTTCATATTGCATACTATGCGTAATTTTAATCATCATCGACTTCCTCAAAATATGAGAGAATAACAATAAAAATCTTTATAGCGTTATTATCCGGTTCGCTTGGATGTACTCACGAAAACAAACACGAGGGTATCACAAACGGATGCATCATGCATGTAAACTCTGAACGTATGTATTTGTAATAATCTTTAAAACTCATGATTTTTCTTATGCTGACAGCTTCACTTGTATTTTCTTCAATTCTTACAATCCTCTGTCACATTGTGTTTTGATGATTTGCCATTTTGACAAGAAATGAATAATTGAATAATCTTGCATTTATAGTCATCAGATCATGGTTGGAAAATTGGGATTGGGAAACAAATCTTGACTCATCTTCGATTCTCGTTATCACATGAATTATGGCACATCACCGTGTATAGCAGCGGCAGTTAATGTTGGAAAGCCGTCTTAAAGTTCAAATATGATTTTATTATGTGCCTAATCAGTTACTTGGTTTGATTTTAAAAATAGTTTGTTATTGAATTTGTGTGTGCCTCTACAAAATGTTTAATTTGAAAGGAAGGAAGTGCGTATAACTTTAAAATTTCCCTTGTCCTTGTGATTGAAGTTATTAGGTTGGACTGTGTCCAATGGTGAATGTGAGCAATGTTGACAAGTTCCAGTTTTCGCAGTTTCCCCACTCCCCACACGTGTATTTCATCATATGCGTGGGTGGTGGTGGTTAACAAAAATAATTAATTACTAGTCACTCCAGTGGTTATCAATGAATTAATGGCTATGATAAGACTTTGGACCAAGATGATTGCTAAATATTGCTTACAAAATCCAAAAGTTACTTTTCCCTTCCGTCACTCCACACAACTATATGCATCGTTGTTTGTGACGTCTCATGAAAACCTTCTGGAGCCAAAAGGATCAAAAGTCATCGTCCATGCAAGGACGAAAAGTTAAAGATTTTATTAATTATACAGCATTTCACCAATATGTACTTTTTAAAGTGACTGGACAAGATCATGACATGAGAGATTACTGGTAAGACATAAGTCAACATGCGTTTATGTGTAACTATGTCTCACCTCCTCATTCACTCCCCTTCCAATACATGAGTTTAAAATCTTATTTAATTTGTTACACATCTCCTTATCATTCCCAAAAGTTTTTAATGACAAAAAATCAAGTGACTAATGATGAGATGAATAGTCAGTCGTAAATTGTGGTGTAATAAGCTCACCTCAGTATCTTCCTCATTAAACATCCGTTGCTATTTGTATCGTGAGTAATCAAAGGTGCTAGCTGATATTTAAGTACTTTAACTTGAAATTCATGATCACGTCCCAGACTATCTTTCATAATGTGACATTCCATCACACACAACGTGTTTCAAGTCATTAAGATTAAATAAACTGCTAATTTTTCTTATATCATCAAATTGTGACCCGAGAATACCTCCGAAAAAGAAATTGTCATTAAATAGTCTAAACTGAAAGATCAAAGATAAGCATTGCGGCTAGTAACTGTGATGCGAGTGCATTTTTAGCATATTAATTTTGTTGCGTTAAGTGAGAGAACCACATTCGTATTCTCAGAAAATATTGCAATTTGCAACTATTGGATTTTCCTTTCTTTTACGCACAACGACTCTTCCTCAAACCAACTAAGATTGAAAGATCACAGGGTTCTTCCAACTTTACTTGTGTCGTAATGCAAGTTTCAAAAATTGTCCTTGGTGTGGGCGTCGCACTTGCAGTATTAGCTATATCAATAGGATGGGTAGTGTTCCCCCAATTATTGAAGCTTAAAATAAAAAAGGTGAGAAAGTCTCAACTGAATTTCCATTTCTTGAGAGTTGCGCATGAAACAATTCAATTGTTATGAATTTCAACAGCAAATTCGTTTAGAAGAGGGTGGGGAGCTGTTCGGAAGATGGGTAGATATTCCAGTTCCAATCTATCAAAAGTTATATTGGTTCAATATAACAAATCCTTCAGAGGTCGAGAGAGGAGATAAGCCTATTCTCCAACAAGTAGGCCCCTATGTTTACCAGTGAGTAAAAATTTCAAATTTCTACAAATATCCATTTGTTTTAAGCATTATTTGTAACATTCTCATTTTACTCATGCTGCTGACATCTCATTCAAGGATTTCTGGTCCAATTTTCCCATCATTTCCATAAATAATTTTATTGAGAAAGATAATAGAATCTGACTGGCTACTTCATTTTTTTAGACAGAAGCGGCAAAGGGTAGTGGAAAACATTGATTTGGAACAGGACACAATCGACTTTCGTCCCAAAATAACCTACTATTTTAGAGAAGACTTGTCTGTTGGGCCTGAAAGTGACAAGATAACTCTAATCGACATTCCATACGCTGTATACTAGCCCATATATTACAAAACCATATTTTCATAATTCAAAATCGATAATTTAATAAGCAAAAACTCATTCCAATTTTCTAGAGCGTGGTGGCCAAAGCCATGAGCATTCCAGTATTTCAGCGCTCAATGATTCGTGAGATTACACTCCAAACAAACAAAGAATTGTTTATGCAGAGGTCCGTAGGAGAGCTGACATTTAAGGGTTATTACGAACCAATGATGAAAGAGCTCTCTGATCTTTCAGGGGAAGAAACATTACCTAACAATACATTTGGAATATTTTATGGTGTAAGTCCTTCAAGCTTGTTCGAGCTTCAATAATCCCCAACTGTCACTAGATATCCCGGTCATTTTTATGATTACGACGAGTGTTGTCCGCCATATAGAATCCCCTATTATACTATTCCCTGCCTCGAGCTATTAAACTTATCTTAATCTTGAAACCTAGAAAAACGGGACAGCCGGTGACCTCTTGAAAATCTACTCTGGTGTCAATGACAATGCTCTGTTCGGGGAGACGATTTCCTGGAAAGGAAATGAGAATTTATCCTTCTGGAGTAACGACAACTGTAACATGATAAATGGAAGTGATGGAAGCGTCTTCCCTCCGTTTGTAACGAGAGACAGAGTGCTCCGAATCTTTAGCCCTGACATGTGCCGATCAATTTATATGGTATATGATAAAGATGTTGAAGTGCTAGGAGTTCCTGGCTTGAGATTCATTACACCAAGAGAAGTTCTTGAGGATCCTAGAGTGAATCCGGAAAATGTTTGCTACTGTGCTCAAGCCGGAGATGATGGTGATCTGGAAGGTTGTCAAAAAGCAGGAGTATTTCCGCTTGGCCCGTGCAGAAAAGGTTCATTTTCCTATGATAAAAGTGAGCTTTCACTTCTAATTTACTACAAAAAACTCTAATTAATTCAGGGGCTCCTATTGTTGTCTCATGGCCACATTTCTATGATGGTGATGAATCATATGTTGAGCAATTTATTGGACTAGAGCCAGACCAGGAGAAGCATGAAACGTTCATTGTTTTAGAGCCCGTAAGATTTCCACTTTCTCTCTGTGGTAGCATAAATTATATGGGAAATGGGTGCTTTCATGAAAAGCTGTTAATTCTTTGTAGAATACGGGCTCTCTGATAAAAGCAAGTAAGCGGTTTCAGCTTAATGTGCAGTTAGAACAAACCAAGTTTTTCAAACCAATGAAGAGAATCCGAAGTATGCTGATACCTTTTATGTGGGGAGATGAAGTGAGTTGGAAAGAGAGAATTATTATTTCAATTGTTTGAAGGAATATTTTACGTGTTATTTTGTCTAATGTTTAATTCTAGTCTGTGCAGCTGAATGAGGATAACGCAGCGATGATTCAGAAGAAACTGATGAAACCTGTTCAAATTGTCTCTATTAGTGAGTTGGAAAAGAGAGAATTATTATTTCAATTGTTTGAAGGAATATTTTACGTGTTATTTTGTCTAATGCTTAATTCTAGTCTGTGCAGCTGAATGAGGATAACGCAGCGATGATTCAGAAGAAACTGATGAAACCTGTTCAGATTGTCTCTATCGGGTCGTGGGCGATTCTAGGACTGGGATTGTTAGTTGCTATAATTGGCTCGCTAATACTCGTCTCGCAAAAGAAAAAGAAGGGATTTAAAGAGGAAAGTCTTCATTAATCGAGAGCGAGTAATTTAATTTAGAAAAGTAATTATTTTTTCAAGAATACAATTCGGATTTAGAAAATAAGAAATCTAATAGGTTGGAGAGCTTTTAAGTGAGTGAACTGAAATTAACTTTATACTTCTAGAGCTATTAAAGGAGAAAGTGGGATAAATAAGTTTTTAATTGCAAAGACGAGACTGTTTAATATACTCAACGCGAGATGCAAAGTGTCTTTCAATTAAAAAGTAAAAACGAAGCTTACAAGTATACTTATAAAATGGCGATGAGTGGGAATTAATTATTTTATAACTTGATCTCACTCAAGCCAATTGGCTTTTGTGAAGAATAAATATGAAACTGATTTATATTTGCTCAAATATGCGTTTGTATTTTCAGTTCTCATTTACCTA
>JAHZMU010000081.1:0-12123 GCA_027743725.1 Rambutsinella grinnellia | reverse complement strand
AAACCGTGGGCGGCTGGAAGGAAATTGTTTTAAAGTTCTAGGAAGTTGAGTAAGTAGTGTGAAAATAGTACAGGAAAGAAAAGCCACACAATAATGACTCCATTGACAAGCTGCATTGTATCAGACAGAGTCCAGAGTGCAGTTCAAGCTGGTACTATTTTATAAGAATTGTCACCACGTCAAGAAAAAAGATGGATTCGCCAACGAAATCATGACAAAGAGTGTCAATCTTACGAAATCTATTTTCAAGCTCTAATAGAAAATAAGTAGAAAGTCATAAAAACCAGAGTGGGCACAGCTGTTGCGGAATCAATCATGTGAGTTATAGGTCATATTGATTTAATAGCTAATTTATATATGTTGTGCTGTGAAGGGAATAAAATTGGATCCTTTTGTACTAACAAGAACTGTACCAAAATAATGTCCAATCACGACAATGGAAAGGGAGCATTTTAGACTTGCAATCCACTTTCTCCTTCGTCAATAAAAACATATACAAATATATCCATTTAGTTTAGAACAGATCTTTATAAGAACATCTTTTCATCCTCCCTCCAACCATTCTTACATTTCTATTTATCCAGGTGAAATGTCTTGTTTGGAAATTGACTTTACACGAGTCAAAGATTCCTGCCCTTGTTCGCGTTTCATCTCTATCTCAATACGTTTCAAGTTCATTGAAACTTCTTTTATTACTCCGTAGACAATTTCCTTTTGTTTTCTCCTTATTGAGAAAATTGAACTGTTTTTTCCAAAAAAGCTTCGAAAGGAAGTAAATGCCACTCTGCAATTTCTCTACTTTCTCAATAATAACAACACCTTCACACAATCTCTTTCTTAGGTAGTTTCATTTTTCCATAGCTTTTGACATTATCATCCAATCTTTCTCTTCACACTTATTGCACATTCCTCTCGTCTTCGGTATTATAATAAAAATAAACAGACCGTCAAGGTNAAAAAAGCTTCGAAAGGAAGTAAATGCCACTCTGCAATTTCTCTACTTTCTCAATAATAACAACACCTTCACACAATCTCTTTCTTAGGTAGTTTCATTTTTCCATAGCTTTTGACATTATCATCCAATCTTTCTCTTCACACTTATTGCACATTCCTCTCGTCTTCGGTATTATAATAAAAATAAACAGACCGTCAAGGTGTGTTCTCATTTAAGTAATGTTGAAAATCTAGGGCAAGAAAAGATTGCATAAGGGATATAGCTCACTACCTTTCTCTACCTTTTCCGAATCGTGTGCGTACTTAATTTTTAGACTCTGCTTTTCCACAGCACAACACCTACTTGCTCTAGTTCTCTTCGCCAAAGCAATAAAACCCTTTTTATTCCTGAGCTCTAGAGCAGGTACGTGTATAAAAAGGATCATATAAGAGAGGTTTCGCTTGTTACTTTTTCACGGATATTGTTACCTTTAAAGATAAATACTGCCTTTCTTTCTCTCTGTGCCCCACCTAGTACAAAGTCTCCTGCTGTTATATTGCTACTTTACCCTATCATTATAATGAAGATGATTGTCGACCACTATTATTCTTTTTCTTCTATTCAATGATCCTAGTGATATATTACGCGTAGCATTTTATAGAAAGCAAATAGACTAGTGATTTCTCTCCGAGAATTCTTAATGACTTCCTGAAATCGTTAGTGATATTTTTATGCATTATAACGAGTCGCATTGATTCACTAGCTGTTGGAGAAAGCATTGTATGCAATTTATAACTCCTCTCCCTTGATTGTGTAACCATAAGTGTATGCCAATTTTAGAAAGGGGAAGTTTTGAGGTTTAGCATTAAAATAATTCACTGTCCATCCATGCATTGCATGGCACTGTTTATTTATCCCTTTCTCTCCATATCTTTCTCTCCGCTCTTTTTAACTATAAGGGTGCGATGATGAACACGACACGAATGAATGTAGATGATAAAAACTCAAGGCTATAAGTTTTTTCCTTATATATTGTGACTTGTGCAGGTGAAACAAGTGGAGGAGTACATGGCATATCGCAAACTTCCAAGAACGATGAGAGCCAAGATCACGGAGTACTTTGAGCACCGCTACCAAGGCAAGTTCTTCGATGAGGACGCCATTTTGGGAGAATTATCGGAGAAACTACGGGAGGTAAGGGAATTCCATATAGCTCCCCATTAATAAAAACTTTTTTCTATGTCCTCTCTCTTTTGAGAGTTGATTAATATGCATGCTCTCCCTTTTGTTTTTATTAGAGCACTTTGTTGTTTTCTCATTAATGTTAGGACACAAAAACGAAATGAGGTGTTTGTCATAAATATAGAGACCTTTTATCTTTTATAAAAAAATTACAATTGTGCATGAAAGGACTCCCAATGCTTCATTGTGTTCTTCACGCCCCATTTAGGTGGTTTAGAGGGGTTGTAAAGAATTTCAAATATTTTATTCTCTCTCTCTCTTTCCACTTTCTCTCTTGTTTAGGATGTGATCAACTACAACTGCCGATCTCTCGTGGCTTCCGTTCCGTTCTTTGCCCATGCCGATCCTGATTTTGTATCTGAGGTGGTTACAAAGCTCAAATATGAGGTCTTCCAACCAGGTATACATTTTTTCTCTCTATATAAATTTCAAAATTGCAAACAATTACCTACTCATGACCTTCGTTTTAACATTAGAATCTTATGAATTGGCCAATTTCACTAATAGTTTTATTGCGTCAATCATGCCTGGGTAAATAAACGGTGAAAAGCCCAAAGGAATTCATATTGGTATAATAGATTATTAAAATAAATGTATTATCATACGTCTGCCAAAAGAAAAAATATAACCACATGAGCTATATGAAACCGTATAGTCTACCCATTCTACATTGTAAATGTCAATAGAATTAGAACAACCTAATATTACACAGGGAGGAAGTGGGGAAATGGATTTTCACAAATTGTACAACTCCTTCCTCTTCAAGGCTACTTGATTGTCCACACTACAAATCCTAGCCCACCACCAATTTAGCACGTGCAGAACCAAACCGGTTGAGAGAGTCTACTGCAGCTATATAAAAACTTTGTTACCCACTCCATTTCTCTCTAGTCTCTAGCCATATAAAATGTGATATGATCTTTCCAACCCATCCACCTTATACAAGTTGAATGACCAAGTTTAAAGAAACACTTACATAAGCTTGAATGGATGAGAATGAGCTACATTTTCATGAATTTTCAACTCACTTTCACACCAGAGCTCTTTTGCCAATACAAGTTTTTCCATGATACAATTTGTACTTGGTTTGTCTTGTGTGAAAGATAATGAAATACTTTGCAAATCCTCTCCTTTCCCCTCAATAAAATCTGGGAGATTTCGGTGACCCAAAATGCCACTAGATTGTAGGGAAAACTGCAGTTTTTCAAATTGCTTTTCAGCCCGAAGAAAGTCTTCATGTCTGAGCCTTGTGTGTGTAGCTTACCCATTAAAATTTCCGCGAGGCTGGTTCGATCCATTTGTTTGGCGTGATTTGATTTGATACACAGACAGACCGCACTTACGCTGTCTATATGATTGCACCCTATGGCCTTTTATAAACTGATGGGAATCTAGGTGAAATGGATTGAGGCAGACTGTGCTGGTGGTTGCTTACGTAGATTGAGAAAGGCCATTTTTCATGCCTCTTCTTAACTTGTATTTTTCTAGCCCTTTAAGAATTATCCGGTAACAATGAAACGTTGTGCTTCGTGTGCATACTCCAAACACAAGGGAGAAATCTGGTGAAAGTTGAGATAAGCTTTGCAAAAATATTGAAGGTTTTCAAGGGGTATTTGGGTAACTTATCTTTCGCTCGATAGAAATTCGACTGTCATCTTCATAGGAATAGTAGTAGATAGGTTGCTGATAGTAAGAGTAGTAGTAGATAGAAAGTAAACCGTAGACAATGGATTAGTAAATGCCACTATTCATGACACGATGTTGTGTGCCTTGAAAATGTTAACCTTAAATATAGCAAAAGTATTTTAGGATAATAGCAGTGCTGCCCTTTCCCACATGAAATATCAGTGTTGAGATTGAAGCAAGTTTTATGATAGTAGAAAAGCGTTGAAGAGACATATAAGAGGCGTAGACGAATAAATTGGTAATCTTGTGATCACCATCAGAACTGGGGATAAAGGAAGATGAATTTCTGATATTATCAAAAGGGTTAAGTGAAAGGATAGTGCATTTCCCCTTAAAACTATGCAATGCACATTTTTCGCTTTTACCGAAATGCAAAATCCCATCTGGATAGGGAAAGTTGAGATAGAAAAGTTATTATTCATAGCTTGTGGCTAGGAGCCAAAAGCAAACAAGCTTTGTATTCATGTTTTTTTTAACAATCGGAGAGATAAGAGCTGGTCCAATATCATTCGGGGATTATTCAGGTATTATCCAATATCCGCGATTGGATATTTTTTTCTATATGAAAAGGTTTATGAAGGATGAAATAGAAAACAAACATTGGTATGTTGGGAAAAAAACAATGAAAAAATCCTTCTCATGAAATATTTTTTATGATGGGGAAATTTCATGCATGTCTGAATTTAATGCTAGCCAAGTAGGTATATTATATGATAATAAAATGCTGTAATGGACTCTTTTCCAGGTAAGTTGAATGAAATAGTTAAAAAATACAAATGGGATGATGTAAAAATATGGGATATTTTTAAATTAATTTAGACGAGTTGCAAGCGTGAGAGCGGAGACATACTGCAACTTGTTTTCTCTAAGTGTGGAGCATTTCAATACTGTCCTTGACCAGTATCCGTTGATGAGACGGACAATGGAATCTGTAGCTGCTGAGAGGTTTGAAATTGCTTATGCAATTTGGTATAAATTAGTTTGTTACATTTATAAATGTGTTTGTTTTCTTTAGACTGAATAAAATTGGGAAGAACCCCAACTTGGTGGCAGCGAGAGCAGAGGACACGTCTGTTTCAGCAATAGTGACAGCTCTCTCTGAGCAAGCGGATCATGAAGATGACGAAGAGGACTTGGAAGAGGAGCCGCCCCCACCAAGCAATAAAAGTAAAGACAAGGATAAGAAAGAATGTGACATGAAGGAGTTGACGAAAGCTCTAGCCAAAGTGAACCTGCCTCGGTAATGTAAATCAAGTCAATGCATATTAGACTGGAAAATTAATTGTTTTTCTTTTCTCTAGGCCAAAGTCTGAAAATTGTTTTCTTGCCTCACTCGAAACCCTTAACAATCCACCAGCTCCTACGACAGTTTCTGTAACGCCATCAAAGCACCTTGCCACAAGTCCAGTTCAAAATGTTCAGAGTAAAAGTGAACCTGTGCATTCCTCGCCATCGTCTCCGATCCCGTCTAGTAGTAAAACTAGTCAAGTGACTCACCACTCACCGCCTCATGAAACAACTAGTTTATCAATTACCACCTCACCAGTTGCTCACAAATCTAGTTCCTCTGCAGATAAGCCACCGTCGTACTCACAAGCGCAGACATTAGCTACGACACATCATCCTCTTGCCGCTTCACCATCGACTTCGCCGCCTACCCCAGCTATTGGGATTTCAAGTCAGGGATCTTCTCAATCCTCTCCACCTCACACCACATCTCGTCCTAGTTTCTCAATAGGGTCGCCTTCAAGTAGTACTAGTGCTCCTTCAACTGCACCTTCTTCCTCAAGCAAAAGCGGGCATTCTTCAGCGTCAATCGTGAGGCCGGTTATGTCAGCTAGTGTGTCCACGACAAGAGCTCAACCTGGCCCCTCTTCAGCCGCAAGTACGTCGACTAACCATCCATCTACATCTTCTGCGGTCAGACCTGCAGTTCAATCACTCACCTCAGTACCTTCAGTGAATGTGTCCTCGACAGAAGCGGCACCTCCTGCTTCTAGCTTTCGTCAGAGTGCGCCAAGTTCTTCGAGTATCCCATCTTCGACCACAATAACTAGTAATATAGGAACCTCTTAAGCCAGTTCAGTCGATGCCTTCATCACATGCCTCTCCATTATCATCCAAAGCGGCACCTGTGACTAAAGTTCCGCCTGCTAGTATTTCATTGCCTAAAACAACCAGTTCAGTTCACGTCCATCCTCCCCCATCCAGTTCCGTCAGTCTACCGCAGTCCACCATGTCAAATAATAGTTTGGTAACATCAGGAACATACAGGAACGAGCACAGCTCCATCCACAGGCTCCTCGACATCAACCAGTAGTGGAACAGGGAGTGGGGCAGGACCCAAGCCTCCCCCAACCACTACTTCTTCTAGCTCATCACAAGGAAGCTCAGCTACAAGCTCGTTTTACCGATCATAATTTTTAATATCAAAACACTTAAATTATATCATATTACGCAGGCAAATTAAAACTATATCACCCAATTTCGTATGCTGCGCGTTTATAACGAAAAATGAATTAAATTGGCATCAGAGAATTTATATAGTTTTCCTATAAAAACAACAACTTTATAAAAACTGTTGGTATTCTACATTTCTCATTACATGAAAANCCCAACCACTACATCTTCTAGCTCATCACAAGGAAGCTCAGCTACAAGCTCGTTTTACCGATCATAATTTTTAATATCAAAACACTTAAATTATATATCATATTACGCAATGGCAAATTAAAGCTATATCACCCAATTTCCTATGCTGCGATAACGAAATCAATTGGCATCAGAGAATTTATATAGTTTTCCTATAAAAACAACAACTTTATAAAAACTGTTGGTATTCTACATTTCTCATTACATGAAAAAGACTTTGATGGAAACTGTTTAAAGTTTTGAGTGGTAACTTATCTAACTTAAACCAAAGTTAATACCTTCTACACAAATACAGAGACGATAAGCCTTTGGTAAAAAGCAATACCTATAGTTTTGTCGTACCAGGATAGAATTATATTTACCCAATAAGTCAAACAGAATGTATTATACAGAGCCATATTATATATATAAAATACACGATTAAAGTATTATAGTAAAGAATTATAGACCAATAGGGCCAACAACTCTAATGCTATCAATACACAATACGATGCTATTATGCAAACATTTACCTTAAGGTCCACAACTAAAGTAAAGAGTAACGCATTACCTAGAGTATTATTAAACGCCAGGATAAACTAAGTTTTTATTTTGAGAAAGTCTATGGAAAAATGAAATTAGAAATGCATCAGCGATATGTTTAATTTCGCAATTTGGCGCGCGGTGCAAGGTAATATATTTAGACTAATATTATTACAGACGAAATGAAAGACTTATAGGATTACATAGAGAGAAATAATCTATTTTAGAAATGTAAAAAGTAAGATAACTCAATAACGGACAAAACGTACAGCTTTCACCGTTTCTAGTGCTATTTACTTTCACCTTCAAGCGCTAATTGGTTGCGTGATTCGAATGTGTTGTTGTAAAATGGAGGTTCCATCCATAAACCCTATAGGAAAACGCTTTTAGGCTAAAATATTTATTTTGTCTTCTTTATTACCATCAGTGTAATTTGATTGGTGCTACATCTCTTCCAATTGTTTGGCATGTCTCTACAAATATCACACTGTGGCTAAAGATAATTTAGATGAAAGCGTACACTATCGCATAACCTAACTAAATATTTTATAAGCAAATATAAACTTGCAATTCGGCTTTCTGTTCCAGTTCTGTGTTAAGTTCCTCCTTATGAAACAATCCCGTCGTGGTCGTCGTCATTGTCACCTGTGATTCAGCAGTAGTAGTAGATCGTACGGAACAAAAGTGAACAAATTATAATATGCTATTAAAATTAATCCAGTTCTTTGTTAAGTTCCTCCTTATGAAACAATCCCGTCGTGGTCGTCGTCATTGTCACCTGTGATTCAGCAGTAGTAGTAGATCGTACGGAACAAAAGTGAACAAATTATAATATTTATGATATGCTATTATGATAGTTATTAAGATTATGCTTAGGTCATATAAGGATAATATGGCAAAGCTTGAAATTATAAGTTTCCCACTAAATGCTGTCTTCACATTAACATTTGGGATAATCAGAGAAAGAGAAAATATTTTCAAAACCTGTAAAGACTTATTAACCTGTATCCACTTTGGAACTAATGCGCTGAGAGAAAGTTTTATGTTGAGAAAATACATGGTAGAAACATTCATTTGTCCGATTGGCTATCATTTAGCTAAGAATCAGAGTATTCTAGTGCTAATTTTTAAGCTGCATTATACCTATGCGCTCCCCCATGCTCAAGCTAATAAGCTATTGTCAAAAATGGCGAGGCTCTGTACATTATATCATTGATGGACAAACCTCTCATAGTTTTGTAGTATTTTTCTAGCCTCAGTCTGGATCAAACATGCACAGCATTGTGAAATAAGCAGGGTACGAATTTACACAGAACTGCAGAGATTACAAATTGGAAATGGGATTCGTCTTTAAATATGATTTCAATCAAAAAAAAACAGAGCAATAAGTACACTATTTTTTACATTTCTGTGTATGTTTGATCTAGGCTTCCAGTAAAAAATAGTCAAATTGTACCGCACCCGAATTCAAGAAGAGATGTGTTATTTGCTACCTAAAAGCATACAAACTTTGATCATATCAAATGTTTTAGTGTCAAATTTTATTATTTGGTTTGCTATTTGTGAAGCTTTATAAAAGTAGTGGCTGGACAAATTTTTACCCGTGCAAATTAAAGTGGAACCCATTAGCCATTAATCGTGAAGTAGCATGGCTATCGCAGATCATATAAGCAGGGAAAAGCTTTGCAAATCTAGTGTAAAAGTCTAACTTTTATATGGCTACAACTTCAAGTGAGATATTTCAAATAACATCCAGAGAGAAAGAATAACTCTCATACGATTAATCTTTTCTAACTTCACCTTTCGTTTTTATATAAGAATCACATTGAACACAACTCATAGTGCCTAATTAGCCTTTCTCAAAAAAACCGTATGATAAAACACAACTATTTAAAAGTATACACGAGTATATGAAAAAAACCAACCGATGAAAGTTTACCAAAGGGGTTCTCTTTTTAGATACCGAATCCTAATTTAAGATAGGGTATAAAATTTAGAAAGATGCCTAAATCATGTTATTAATTAAATTTAAATAATGTTAATAAGAAAATAAAAGTTAAATGGTAAGCCTAAATATTGTGACACTGAGATTCGTCTAGACTAAAAAAAACTGAGTAGGGGCAACCGATATTGTGTGGTGATCAATGGTTGTGTACAATTTTATTAATTTTCGTAAAAATCACTTGAAAAACAATTCATTTCTGTGTGTAAATTTATTTTTAAACATTATTTTTACGAGTTCCCCTTCCAAATAATCTTTATAATTTGATAATCAAATAGGAATTTGTACAACGCACACGCATCAGTTCATATTTTATTTCGCTCTCTAGTACCAAAAAATGAGGTGGAATAACAGTTCTATAATGCATGGTAAATGCCACGGAAAATGAAAGAAAGAAAATAATTTATTTTAAGAATGACGTATTAAAATATATAACAAAGCTTATAAATTTAAAAAATGCCAGCTACAGTTTTTGAATAGTACCTCAAACCACAAGCGCGGTACAGCAACCTCCCAAGAAACGGAGTTTGATATATTTAAAGATGAAATTTACCTTGATATCTACGAGATATTTTCGTTTAAATTTAAGATTTTAGTAAACCAGCAGAATAAATAGCTTAACCTAATCTAATTATTTACGTAAAAAAAGAGCGTAAAAAAGAAGAATTTTGGATAATAAAAAGCATCAAAGTATTTCGTAATTGGAGCTATAAAAGACCTGGTTAAGCGCAAGTTTTCAGTTGTGTTTTTAAGGATGAGTATGGTCGGGTGCCACAGGTTATTTTACGATTGAGATTATGATTGGAGTTGGAAGTTGATTTCAAATAATCTATGAATTAAACCATTGTTTGAAGTAGAAAAAGCACTTTCGTATCACCAACATTAAAAAAGAACTGCTATAAAATATTTTAAAAGATTAAGACGTTGCCCCAATAGAGAAAATCGCACTGAGGATCTTTTCCCTACAAAGTGACTGTGGTATTTAACACGCAATACTAAAACATTTACCATTTAGTATTATTACAACCATTGTATTATGATGGTGATAGTAGATCTTTCTTCTGATATTATTCGAAATTTTAGCTTAAAATTAAGGAATCCTTGAGCTGAGATTGCTTTTAATTCTAAGTTAAACGTGTAAGTTTTGGTTGTGGTATAATTATTATGATTGGAATGGTGCTGAGATCTATTGTAGTGACCTGCAGTAAAGTTAGTTAGCTCACGTGTTATTGTTTAATATCATTATGAACCCCGGATTACTAACGAAATCATTTACCAGCACAAATGAATAGCTTACTCGAAACTCAAGTCACAAAAGGGTGCAGAAAATACGAAAAGTCAGTATAAATTTACACCGTATATTTTTACGTTTGTTGTTGATCTATTATGAATAAGTCTTTGTGGGAATCTGCCTATTATGTAATTTCTCTAGTTTTAAGAGTATAGTATTTGGGTTAAGGTTTACTCTGTTGAAACTTTTGAGTATGAAGACGAAATAAAAACCAGGACATAAATACCAAGAATACATTAAAAGGCCAAAGGAGATTTTAATTATTGTGTTTTTGCATTTCAAATGAAATTTTACATTTAAAACTTGTAATTCAGTAGAGGATTTGATGATTGCCGTTTTCACTTCCGGTTCCTTTCCATAACGTCAACGTAAATCGGATTATGTGGAGTGAAAAAGGGACCTCCAGGAATAAATTTAATTTCAGTTAGTTTTAAGAGTATAGTATTTGGGTTAAGGTTTACTCTGTTGAAACTTTTGAGTATGAAGACGAAATAAAAACCAGGACATAAATACCAAGAATACACTAAAGGCCAAGAAGGAGAATTTAATTATTGTGTTTTTGCATTTCAAATGAAATTTTATTTAAAACTTGTAATTCAGTAGAGAATTTGATGATTGCCGTTTTCACTTCCGGTTCCTTTCCATAACGTCAACGTAAATCGGATTATGTGGAGTGAAAAAGGGACCTCCAGGAATAAATTTAATTTCAGAATCCTTTCTCGCTTTAAATTTCAAATCTTTTAATATGTACGCTAGAATCAAAGGCATTGATTCGGTTGCAAATCTGTGAGGATTAAAGCGAATTTAAGATTTTTAAAGTAAATTGTAGGATTTTAATAAGGACCAAATGAGTACCTCTTCCCAGTACAGTTTCTAGGCCCATGTCCAAAACTGGTACTAGCTGTAAACGTTCAAATTGTCCTTGTTTTCAGGCATGAATCTATAAGCGTCGAATTTCTCACCGTTTTCATTATAATCATTATTTCTGTTTAATGCCCAAATAGGGATTTGAATCACTGTTCCCTTTTTGATGTCCCTGCGAATGAGAAATTAGATTAATTTGTATTACTGGTTATTTGATTTGTGTCAATTTTTACAAACTTACAAATTATATTCCTCATTTCTCCAATCCTTTGTGCACACACGTTCTGCCCTGTGGAAAAATGGGTATAAGCGGAGACATTCGTTGATGCACGAATTCATCAAAACCAATTCATTTAATTGCTCATGCACAATAGTTCCTTTATGTTTAGCAAAGACTTCATCAAGCTCTTCATAAATTCGCCTTTCCAACTCAGCATCTTGCGTCATATGATAGATTACTCCTGAAACCATCGTACTAATTTGATCTTGCGCAGCGAAAAAGAAAACTAGAGCTTGGCACATGAGCGACAACTCGGTAATTTTTGCTTGCTTGTATTCTGGCGAATCTAGTTTGTCAAACCAATCAAGGATCATATCCAGCACGTCATTCATTTTCTGACCGCTGCGTCTCCTTTCATCCATTAACTGCCTAAAGATTTTGACAAATCTCTGCACAGGTTCGGGCTTAAAGATGGTTGATGGCATAAACTTTTTCATGAATGGAAAAGTATCTAAAAGAGACCAAGCAATTCAAGACAACAGAATTCCTTAAAATATCAGTGTACTTACGAGACCACATAACAAGTTCCGGGTTTATATGATCCGTTGGTGGACTAACTAATTCATGTACGATTTTGGTAAACTCGTTGCTTCCACCAGTATCTCCACTTATCCGGATTGAGAAAACGCATCGAGTTATAAGGTCCGTAA
>JAHZMU010000080.1:0-12379 GCA_027743725.1 Rambutsinella grinnellia | reverse complement strand
GGGAAAGGAATTGTGTTTTATTAACAATGACTAGTTTATCCGGTAGAAAAGGAGGGCAAAGGTCAGTAAAGCTCTTTTCCTAATTGTGTCATCTCGTTGAGAATTGTCGTTGAAGAAAATTGCTTCAATCCCTTTCCTCTAAGGCTAATGCAAAAGGCATGAGTTGGGAGTTACGAAAGTAAAAGTTTTTTGTGGAGAAAAAGTTTATTGTTCTAATTCATGTCTGAATCTCTTTGTTTACCTATTGAGAAAGGATTGGGGAAGAAATTAGAGTTTTTTTTCTAGTTTTGTGGCTTGGCTTTGGAAACCATAAGGTTACTTAGTCTCTAGCGAATTGGAAAGTTTTTTTTTCTGAGAGAAGAAACATGATCAGAAAATAAGATACATGACGGGGCAAATGAAACATGACAAAAAAAGTTGAGGCTTTTTATTTAAAAAGATTGAAAAATTGGGGAAGGGAGTTGCGTGTAAAGTGGTTTTTGGAAGGCACGAGTTAGACATGCGATGGTTGAGTAGAGCAAGGATATAAATGGGGTTTGACTGGGAGGGAGACGTGTGATGGTGACATGACATGACAGCTATATGAATAGGGATATAGAGAGATGGCATGTGACAAGATTAATTGTTGACAAGATTTTTTGGGAAACAGTTCCGAGAAATTATTGGCAGGGGTGAGGGAAAACTTGGATAGTTTTTGGGTAAAAAGTTATGAAATTGGCAATTATAAATGTAATCGAAAGTGTTTAGGCGACCTTTTCAATCAGTTAAGACATAACTTGTTAAAAGAAAATTTAGGATTCAATTAGAAAAGTTTTGACTAAAAATCTCATTTTTACTCCGCGTTCCCCACATCATCCAAAAAAGTTTAAACTTTGTGACTTCAAACCCAAGAGTGGAACACGCCTTGGAATTAATTAGTTGAGGAGAAGAAGAAAAAACTTGTTAAGATAAACCTTGTTACTGTAAAAATGGGAAGATTAGGTTAGATTTCAGCGTAAACAGTTCAAGTCTTAAATGGACTATTTCACCTTCAGAAGATCATTCCATTTCAATTTAACTTCTAGTGTTTGTGGGAGGTATTTGGAGATAACTTAGGCTAATTAAACTTCATTTGTAAGGCGAAGGAAAATACGCCCACGGCATTTGGAGAAATTCTTTGAATTTCCAGGAATACTTTATTTTGCCAATTTATCTCCGTTCTAGATTACCCGGGGATAATGGATGGGATGAAATTATGATAATAATTATGGTAATAGGTTCGAGGGAAAGAGTGATCGTGCACGATTGCCTCTTGGAATAGAGTTTGAAAGGAAAATAATATGATTTTGCATTGAAAAGGAAACCTGTTGTACGTCACCAGCATCCAGAGTGTGAGTGACAGAGTCTATGTAACATCTTTTTACTGGGAGTGAATCCCACCTCCCTTCAAAGGCTTGTTTGTCTGGCTGAATAGGTTTGTTGTGAAGACTAGATTTTAGCATTTTTTTAACGGTACGCTACACGCGATGATGATGATGTGAGAGGGGAGTCGGGTGGGGACGAAGAGTGCCGAGAGGATAAACGCTGGAAGGAAGGACTAGGTCTATGGACTATAGAGTGGAAATGGAGATGGGATGGAGAAGCCGGATAAAGAATTCTCTTTTGTGGAAAGCTTTTTTTTCCTCCGAAGCGAGTTAGGATGATGAGGGGATATATTCATGCGGAAATACTAGGGCTGAAATAACTGTGGACAAAGGTTGGGGAAAGAGAGGTTCGATATCTCGTCTGGGAAATCAAGAGACTGATGGAAAAAAGGGAACAATGCTAAATTTTTCTTTCTAGATAGATATTAATAGGGAAATGCCAATGGCCACTGGTCACTGATGTGAGAGAAGCAGGGAAAGAAAAGAAAATCTATTTCCGTAAAAGATGAATGGAGTGGGTGGCCCGATAGGAATTTTGCATTCGATTGTGAATACAAATGGGATTATGCTTTTGTGAGTGGTCATTAGTCAGCGAGATCGATAAGGGGGCCACCGGAGGGAGAAGAATGGAGAGAGGAAATTTATTTGGGAATTTCTTTTCGAATAAATTGGACATTTTAGGAATGGGAATGCAATTTTTCCACTTTTATATGTGAAACTGAAAGGTAATGGTTAATTGGAGAGTGTCCAAAGTTAAGAGCGGTTGACATCTGACACACACCACTTGTTTCTGGCTCCAGTCCATGTTTGTAGAATGTGNTTTCTTTTCGAATAAATTGGACATTTTAGGAATGGGAATGCAATTTTTCCACTTTTATATGTGAAACTGAAAGGTAATGGTTAATTGGAGAGTGTCCAAAGTTAAGAGCGGTTGACATCTGACACACACCACTTGTTTCTGGCTCCAGTCCATGTTTGTAGAATGTGATGGGGTTGTGGGATTATTGATTGTTTTTTGTAACGTGAGAACATTCCCATTTGTATCCGTTCATGAGGGGAAAATTGAAATTAATTGGTGTTGGGGTGGAAGGAGAAATTGATTTAATAATTCTTTTTTTCTCTGATGGAAATGCAGGAGCAAATGCAGGAAGTGATTGATGCCATGTTTGAGAGGAAGGTTACAGGAAACGAGTATGTAATCAAACAGGGAGATGACGGAGACAATTTTTACGTGATTGAGTCGTAAGTTTTTAATAAAGTTTTTGGTTGGAATTGTCGAGCTAAATTATTTTTTTTACAGAGGAAAATACAAAGTTTATGTGCAACTTGATGGTGACCGCGGCGAGCCAAAATGCGTTGGAGGTGAGGTGAGGAAGAAAGAAATAAAACAAACAAAGCAATTTTCACACACGTGAACACTCACATCTCCTTTAAAGGAAAGAGGTGGAGTAGCCAAGAGGAAAAAGGAGAAGTGAACAGTGAACATGAGTGATTATTAGCTCATAATGTCCTTTTAAATTACAAAGATCATTTTTTACGATTATTACTACTGCGTCTTGTTGTCATAAAATGAGAGATGAGGTGGGAGGCAAGGTGGAGTAATGAGGAATGATGAGTGAGTGGGATGGGATTACAAGTGACAGATGAAATGAAACGATTATTTCTCTCTCTCTCTGGCGATTTTTTAGAACTATGAAAGGATGAATCTAGCGGACGCCCTGGTGCCAAGGGTGTACACAAACGGGGAGACAATCATTAAACAAGGGGATGCCGCTGATGGAATGTACTTTGTTGAAGATGGGAACACGCGGGTGGTGAAAATTGATGGGAATGGGGAGGAAAAGGAGGTATGAAATGCTTTAAAAGCTCGTTAATATCAGTTTAATTACTACATTAATTAAAATCTAATGTGATGGATATTTTCCTCCAGATTAATCGTACCGGGAAAGGTGGATATTTTGGAGAGTTGGCTTTACTCCAAAATAAACCAAGAGCGGCAACAGTGTATGCAGTTGGGAATGTAAAATTAGCATGTAAGTTTTTAGAACTCGAGTCTAAATGTTTTCTTAAGAACGTCATTAGTCTCTAACTCATTTTTTATGCTAATAGTCTTGGACGTCGAAGCATTCGAAAGGCTGTTGGGTCCTTGTATGGAGATTATGAAGAGGAACGCGGTCGACTACGAGCAGCAACTTGTCCGTATCTTTGGATCCAAATCGAATATCACTGATATCCGGTAGATAACTACTAGGAGAAGAAAAAAATGGACACAATTAACTTATTTTAGTTCCATTTTTCTAAATCCAAAGTCTGTCCCCGTCCGTGAAGACGCTACTCTCAAAATTTAAAACAGAAAAAAGTCAATAAAGTAATAAAAAATTAAACTGGAGCACATCCTCAATCCAGTTCTTAACATGCAAAATAGTCTGACTGAAAGACACTGAAAAAAAATTGAGAAAATTTTTCGAGAGAAACCGGTACGTTTCAGTATGATGTAGAAAAAAATTATCACAAAAATGTTTTCAGGATAAAAATAAATTGTAGCTTTCCTTTTTCTAATAAGGGTAAAAAAATTGTCGTAGATTATTTTAAGCAGAACGCTCTCCAAACTCATCTTAAAATGATGAGGGGTAAAAAAAAAACATCACGAAGACATTTTCAGAGCTACTAATGGTAATTGTATAAGGTTGTGTAATTGCATTATAATTTCTACTGAATGTTGATATGTGTAGGACTGAACAAGAAGAGTGTGAAATGGGATGATTTTTTTTCGAAGCTGCATTTAAATTTTGACAATTGTAAATAATGTAGAAATGTTTTAGGTATACGGTTATCTAGCTCTATAGATATTTGTAATCCCGGCTATATTTTATTAGCACTTAAAAAACAAAACTGTGAACAATCCTGAGCTTTTCGTATGAGAAGGAACCGAATGATTTAAGTTAAGCAGATTAAAAAAATCTAACATTAGAGCTTTGAGTTTGGAATGGTCTTTGTGGAATGGAATGTTTTTGTGTGGGCGTATGTTAAATGGTGCAAGCATTAATTTTAATTATGCTTTAAGATAGTTTTTAGTTGTGCAATCTTTTATTTCTTAAGGAAATAGCTCGGTCAATCATAACTTTTCTGGTAAGAGATGTGAACTGACTGAGATTAGTGTTTAATTTGACTAACTGTGTTAGATCGATTTCCATCTTCCATTATTTATTTATGCTCGGTTGTCATTCTTCCTGTGCCAAAGCTGGTCTTTGTGCAAATTGCAGAAGCAAAAGAACTGGACAAAGCTGAGTTAATTTCTGTGCGAGAGAGAGAGTTCCACTAATTTTTGTAGTAATTTTAGTCGTTATGAAAGTTTAAAGTAGTACTAACTAAATGTAAAAATTTTCCAGTAGCGTAGTTAACTTTTAAGTTTGTCCATTAAGTTATTTTTACTAACTTGAGACAAGTAATCACACATATCGCTTTACCTCCCAACTTCCGGTGTATAACCCTTAATGGTTTTGAGAATTTTTTGATATAAAAAGGCAAAAAGTTTTGGCTAGTTTTAATGATTTATGATAAAAAAAATAGGGAGTAATCATTTTCATAAGTGTTCCATTGCATCTTACTGGGAATGAGAAAGCTGATATAAGCTTTTTGCTATGTGCACATAATTTTTAAAAATAAGTTAATGACAGAGTTTTGTTGGGTAAATGAGTTAATGTACAATATTTAAGTCAGAAAAGCTACAGGTTGAGTAGTACTTTGAACAAGGAGATGATTTTAGGATTAGGTTTATGCTGAG
Source organism: Rambutsinella grinnellia (assembly GCA_027743725.1). Classification (NCBI taxonomy): domain Eukaryota; kingdom Metazoa; phylum Arthropoda; class Collembola; order Entomobryomorpha; family Entomobryidae; genus Rambutsinella; species Rambutsinella grinnellia. Next base: position 7,192 of record JAHZMU010000080.1, on the reverse strand, counting down.
AAATACTTTATAATAAAGAAATGGTGAAAAAGATAAAATTGATTGCATTTATTTACAAGTCATTTAAGCATTTCTGAATTATTTGTGTAGGCTCTTAACATAATCTTTCCTGTTGTAGTGAAATTGTCCTAAATAATTGTATGAATTCCCATCTCTGATCCTAAGCGTAACATACAATTTGTCTAACTTTGGCATAACCTCCCAAATATTTGACTCGTACATTTTCTTCCAAAAGGCTACAAACTCAATTTTCCCGAACCTCAATAGTCTCTCCTTTTCTAATGCATTCCTACTACAACAGCAATAGTCGTTGGTCAAATCGTCCATATTGCAGAATCCGCTTGGGCTATTCTCTTCCAAAATGATGTTGAGCTCTTGAAGCGTTTTCTGAACGCCTAGAANCTCCCAAATATTTGACTCGTACATTTTCTTCCAAAAGGCTACAAACTCAATTTTCCCGAACCTCAATAGTCTCTCCTTTTCTAATGCATTCCTACTACAACAACAATAGTCGTTGGTCAAATCGTCCATATTGCAGAATCCGCTTGGGCTATTCTCTTCCAAAATGATGTTGAGCTCTTGAAGCGTTTTCTGAACGCCTAGAATGAAGTCAATAGTATTTAGGTCGAGTGCCTTGCTTAATATGGTTATCTTCTTGATTTTCTCGCATTTTATTTGTAATCCCGTATCTAATCTTGCGGCTCCTCTGCATTTCCAACCATCACCATCGTGCAAAGTGGGACGGAATTCTAGGCGTAGATGTTCCAGATTTTCTCCTGCTTTTGTGCTTATCATTTCGAATAGCTTTTCCATATTGGTCCTCCTCTGGGTAATGAACTGGATGGTGATATCTCGGATGATAAGAGTCCTGAGGTTTGGAAACCAGTTGGTTTTCTCCAGCTCCCAAATGTGGTGGTCGTATCGTACTGGAATGGCAAGGTAAGTCAGGTTCTCCAGGGGTATTATCTGGGTCAAATGTGTACAAATGGTCAAACTCTTCCGGCATCGATAATGAGAAATTGTTTAATTGACTTGAGTATCGAGAAAGAATGTCGTTGAGAAGAATGGATGGGGCACTGCCTAATTTTAGCCCTTGCAAAGAATTTAATGGAGGAAGCTGGCGTTGTTGTCGAAGACGCGTGTAGCTTTCGTTGAGAATGTGGCCGGGACGGATGTCAAAATGGATTTGGAGTTTTCTCAGATTAGGCAAGCGCTCGAGGGCGTCAAGCAACATTGAATAGTAAACAGGAGATGTTCGCTTCGCTGTCGAGAAGAATTCAAAGTTGTAGATGTTTTTCCCCATATTTTGATAAAAGTTCCAGGACGAGGGTCCACATCCTTGATATTTCAGCATCAGCATCTCCATTGTTGATGGCGTGATGTAAGTGGTCTCCAACGAATATTGAGCGGGTGACAAAAGGACAATTTCCAGAGTAATTAGTGAGATGCTCATTAAGCGATTCGATATCCTCGGGTTCGTGAAACATCATAGAAGTTTGCTTCAGCCAACAGTTCCAAAAGTGGTCGTGGTCGAGCAATTTATGATCTTGCTCATCATCCAGGTTCTTTATACAGGGCACCTTTTGGAAATAATTATCACAACCTTCCAGCCAATCTTTGGAGACTTGGCGGATTGTAAGAATATCATCTTGATTAACATTCTGTCGTTTGGCAAGGATGGGGAGGATGTCTCTGAAGAGAAATAAGGCCTTCCTCTTCTTAAGTATTCGATTGAAGCACGAGTGGGGTGTAACATGGAGGAGACTTGAGAGGTCTTTGGGGTCACTCAGGTTGTTGAATATCATTTCCCAGATCTTAAAAAAATAGAAATAAAAGATAATTTAGCTAATGATGATTCACCATTGATGAATGAATAGCGAATAAAGAGGTCATCCAAAACTTACTTCTTCCGGAAAGATTCGCAATGGATTTGCCTCCAGGTGTACAGAAAAGTCTCTTTCTTCCTCCATTGCGCGCGTTAATCTTATCAAATTTTGGCAATATTTTAAAAGCTTTCACATCATCTCCTACAACAATCAAGTCGTCTATTCAGTTTAAAATTCACCTATGCTATCATCAACTTTGGAAGCTAATTAAAACTTCAACCTATTCATCAAATTAAAGACTAGCCTTAACTATTAACTTTTTGTACAATTAAAATAATCACAATCACAGAAAATCACATGTTGGCAAATTGGCAATGTGAGCCCAGCTGGTTATCTCATCTCTCCCTTTCCCATTGCATTGAACGCCTTTGTTCATCGATAGCATCATGTAAAAATGTACGCTGCCTTTTTTCTCTTCTTCGTTTTAGGAAATTTTTCATATCTTCAGACAAAAATATCTATAAAATCCAAAAATTTCCACCTAAATAATCACTGATTAATTAATTCATAAAAAATAGTTAAGAATTCATGGCATAAATTACCTAAATCATTAGTGACTTTGATTGATGAGATCTTGATAAGTGATGACTATATAATTGTTTTTGCTTAATAAACATGCAATTCTATAAGACTAATTAAGGAACTGGAAGGAAATCAGTCAATCGGAAATTCTTGCTATGCTCAAGCTACATAGATCCACCTTATCAATCCACCTTATCAATGATATTCGTTTATCAATTCATTTATGGCAATTTTAGGCACAATCGAAGGCCAAGTCTTCCGTTAAGTGGTTGGTGGATGATACTAAATAATACTAAGTTAGTTAATGCTTAACCTCTAATTCGTAAAGGACTGGATGGAAGCCAATATGAATTTTATAATTTGTCGGGAAGGAAGCCATTTATTTAGGCCTTTCCTGCCGAACAAGTACAAAGTTAATATTTGGTAAATCTTTGTAGTTTTTTATTCTTCTTTAAGCATTAAACATGTCATTTTGGGAAAAGATGTGAAGTAATAATCGTCAATAATGACTTTAATAAAATACGTGACTATTTTAATCATAGTCGTATTAGAACCAATTGTGGGGCAGCTTGAGCTTGAAAAGTGAGAAAATAATTTGCACTATAAATTATTTAGTTTAATCAAATTTATTTTTAGGTCAAACTCAACATTTACATACAACTCATACTACTTCCAAGTGATTACTTGTCACTCTTCATACAAGCCATTCCGCCCTACCTCTCTCCAAGATCTCCAGGAAATCGTTGCCCACGCTATTCAAAACGGTTTGACTCTCAAAGCTCTCGGTAACCGTCATTCCCTTACTGACTTGATCTGCACGGATGGAGTCCCCATCAGCATGCGCAAAATTAACCATTTTAGCTACAACCCTGAAACGGGTATCGCCTCGATCGGTGCAGGGTCTACACTCCAACAAGCCGTAGACAACCTCCACAAAGTTGGTCGGACTATTACAGGACTACCTACTTGCAGCAAAATTACTGTAGGTGGTGCAATAGCTGGTGGTTCGCATGGCACAGCGAATGCTATCTGATTCTGGAAGTGTTGCAGACCAACTCGTCGGAGTTGTTGTGATAGATGGTCTTGGAAACACTAGGGAAATATCAGATCCCGAGGTTATCAGAGGCTTTAAAGGACATCTTGGCTTACTTGGGATCGTGTACGAAGCAAGATTTAAGACAATTCCTCAACATAAATTACAAATAAAGCATTTCACAGTCCCGGACACCCTTCTATTCCAGCCTGGCATGCCAAAAATTATGGAATATTTAAAGAACTCTGGAAGATTCCAATTCTGGTGGTTTCCAAGTTCAAAACAAGTTGTTCTCTCTGTGGGTAACCGCGTCTCTGTAAAGACACTCGGTCTATGTGAAAACCATTATATGCCAGAAGCCCCAAGAGATAACAGCCGCCTCCTTAAAGACGGTTTGGAAATGATGCAAGCTGAGAATAACCATTTGGGCATGTTTATTCTCCAAGGAATAACGAGGTCTTCACTAGTCCAAAAGGTTCCTGGGAGATCACCTTTCTATTCAGAGCCTAATAATGCGAATCTCTCATGCCTCACAGAACCACCCACGGGATTCAGTCATACGATGACTACCAATATGTGTAATGTTTGTGCTTGGGACCATGGAACTGATAGTGTTCCAGCACTGGACTTATCCGTTGGGGTCCCTCTTGATGAGATGGAATCATCTATAAAAGAAATCCAACAAATTTTGAAAGAATATCCAACAGACTTCCCTTTAAATGGGATACTTGTGAGGTTCTTGCAGAAAGGGGATGGCCTAATGATGATGAATGGAGGGAGGGATACTGTCGTAATTGAGTGGGTTTTGGCACCAAGAAATAATAGGTATAGAGACAGGATGATGGGGACCTCAGCATCACAAGCGATAACGCAGGCGCTGGTAATAAATTTTGTAATTATTTAATTTGTCCAGCCTAAATCTCACACCAACTTTTTAGATTTGGAAACACCAAGGACGCCCCCACTGGACAAAGAATGGCTTGTACTACACTTCCCAAGAGGTAGTCCAAAAGGCCTTCCCAGACTACCCAAGATATCGCGAGATGCTTAAAGAATTCGATCCAAATGGTATCTTTCTGAATGAATTTGGAAGGCGATTGCGCTACGGCTCGAAGGAAACATCAATAGACCATTTAGTCAAATATTGTGGCATCGTTGACCACTGCATTTGCGAGGTTGATTCAGACTGTGGAGATGGAAAGAAGGGGAGTTTAATATGTGGAGAGTTGAATGGCTATAAGGTTTGCAGAGAGAAAGAAAACGCAGCCAAGTATGATTACAGCGTATTTAGAGGGAATGTAGTCAGAGATTTTATTAGAGCAATGAAAATGAAATTAGTTTAAGAAATTGTGTGAAATCTTGTAATAAAAGCGGGGTTTGCCTTTTACATTTTTATTCTGAATGATTTTATCAAGGGCGATTGCAACATGGACTTGTTAAAATAATGTATCAATTACGAAAAAGTAAGAACATTTTAAGCTCATATTCTCCTCCCATTTATAAATCAAAACTTGAAATATTCGAAATGGGAAGATTCATCCCAACTTTGGTATGTGATCTGCATATTATTTGCTGTTATCTTGCAAGCGACAGCGACACCCGCAAAACTCTCAAAGGCAGAGCATGGTTTGTGGACATTTCCATTTAATTTATTTTAAAAAATCTTATTAATTCCTTGCGAATGGCAGAGTCGTCAGATTTAACAAATGACACTTGTGACATCACGACCGAAACGGCGGTGGGCAATCCCCATCCCAGTTCCAGTCCCAGTAGACCAGTGGACAATTCTGACCTGTGTCCCAGCTTCTTTGGGAAGAAATGTGCTTGTAGCGAAGCCCAATGTGAATATAACGTGACCTCAAAGGAATGCATGATGGGAAAATTGGGTATGGTTTAAAAACTACTTATGATTGGCATGTTTTCTGATTAAAAACTCTTCTAAACAGAATGCGAAAGTTTCCTACAAGAAGGTCTGTCTCCACTCGAGTGCCGAAGAAGTAACGCCTTCTATCTCCATGCCGGAGTAGTCTGCAAAAGCACTTATAATAGTGGCTTATGCGAATTCTCAAAGGTCATAATAGCAGTGAATTTTGGAGGGGATGATGTAATAGATTCAAATGGGATACTACACGTAGCATGGGAAAGACGACAACCTGATAATAAACCAAATACGTTAAAAGCCTTGCAAGAAACGGATAAAAACAAAGTTGTTGATGAATTCGTGCCTGAGAAAGATTTGCCTTTGTATAAGGGATCCATTAGTGATGAAGGGAGTTCAAAAGGATGCCTCGAGTATAACATTCCTATTGATAATTATGGGGACTATGAACTGGCACTGAAGGCTTATGATGCCCACATGGATAAGCCTGGACAACGGGTGCGTTTCAAAATGTTTAAATGTCAATTTTATAACTGAATTATTTCTAGGCGATGGACATATTCCTAAACGATATTAATATTAAACCCGCCCTTGACCTCGTCGGTCTCTCTGAAGGGAGATGGAAAGCAGTCAATCTTCTTATCAACTTTGTTGTCGGTGTTGACCAGAAGGTTTTATATCTTCCTGGTTACCCCAGCTCCGAAATTGTAAATCACCAAATAGTATTTAAGGTGTGCAGGAGCCGTTGTGGAGAGACTGGGACGGGATTTGATGATACTTTACCATTTCATCTTAATGCTTTTTCAGTAGTCAAGTTTGAGTAATGTCATGCTATATTTAATATATAAAAAAGTTAACCAAAAAGATATATTCGGGGCATTGTGTCACTGATTTCCACAAAAGTCATGCACCTACTTGTATAATAATTGTTAACATTTTTTTAAGAATTTCATTTACAAAGAATTTTCAGAATAGCTTGGGCCAGCGACGAGCATTAATAGCAGTGATTGAACACATCATTGAGTGAGAGTAATATTTTATATATTTCATGAAAGACTTTGCATGTGTCTATTTCGCAATAACCTTTTTATTGCTTTTTATTCATCGAACTCAGGTTCCAAGTAAAGACAGTCATCATTTTTCACTGGGGACAATGGCTGATACCGTATTGTAGTGTTGGTTGAGTAAAATATTTTTTAGATAAGTCTTAAACTAATTATTAATTGATAAGATTGTTTCAAAATGAGAATCAAAATGTGGTGGTATTCACCATGTCTTGTAATACTACTACTCACTGCATCGACAGCAGGTAAGTTTCATTCAAACTAGCATTTATTATATAAATTTTATAGACCCTTCAACAGAGAACCCTTGCGTCAACCACCACGAGAAGCCTTGTCAGTGCAACTACGAGTTAAAATGCGAGTATGACACAATCACGAAAAATTGTGTTCTTCGAAGTAGCGGTAAGTTCGCCCCAGGTCATGTTTGACTTGCTCTTGTTAAGCTTTATTCCATTTTTAGAATGCCCCAGCACAAAATTCCTCCCTGATGGATGCCGAAGACAAGGCGTTTGGTACGCTCATGGTGGTATACTCTGCAAGAACTGGGAACATGGTGGGAACTGCGAGGTGGAGGGTACCGTTTTCGGCATAAATTTCAACGGCTTAGACCACACCGACTTGAACGGAATAAATTATCTCGACTACAGGGCAATAGACCCTGAGAGAGTTGAGGAAAACACGCGGTATGTTTACTACTACGGAAGAATCGGAATGAATCTTCCCGACCCTGATGTCCCCCTTTATGCCGGATACGCTGCGGGAGCCCGACACAAAATTGCTGAACCTGGAAAATGCGGATTGGCTTATG
>JAHZMU010000079.1:0-16945 GCA_027743725.1 Rambutsinella grinnellia | reverse complement strand
TGCTGTCACATCTTCCGCTTTGGTGGTTAGAGATGACGAACGCTTGCGGGAACTTGATGTTGATGTGGTCGACGAACGGCTTTGACGCTTTCCATCAGATGATGATTCGGCAATTGGTGATGATAATTGCTTCGACTTTTGACTATTTGGATGGTACTGTCCTGTGTGGCGGAATACTCACTTAACACTTCCTGCTTCGCTTCCTTTTGCTTTTTTTGACGATGCATTGTAAACTGATCTTGCTCCTCTCCTTCTTCGCCTTCCACTTCTCCAAGAAAAAAACAGTTTTGGAGCTCACACACAGTGTGGTCGCAATTGTCCAAGTCAGTTACACCAATGTCAGAATTGGAATTATATCCACCTTGATCCAAAATCTTTGAATAGTACGTTAAAGTTAATGGTTCCAAAGCACGGCTTCCATCTTTATTTAACCCCAAAATTGCATAAAACTCAAACTCTTCAAATTCCTTTTCGGATTGGATTGGCGTCTCTTTAGGCACAGACACATTAATAAGTGAAACTATTTCCGTTTCAGTTGCGTTTTCATTTTTGTTTTTAACTACCGCCTTTCCTAATCTTCTTTTAATCTTTTTTACTGGTAAACAGCTTTCAAAACTACTTACATCCGCTAATCTAGTACTACCATTTTTGTAACCAAATTCGTCGTAATTTGCCAATCTAGTACTGGCGTTATGTTCAAAGTGTCGCCTAATTTTAATCTTGGCGAATTTTCGTCTATAAAATCTGGCACTTTAAACACAGTTATATAGTCATTCACTCCCTGACGAATGTCACTAATCCAAACAACTGCATATGCCAGATCTGAAAAAATCAAGACAACCAGTAAGTTTGTAAATTCTCGTGGAGCCCAGAATCCGGAGAAACACTTTTTCACCCACTACTTTTTGAAACAATCTACACACTTTTGCCACTCTTGATTTGTAAAATTTTTGACGGTGGTCAGGGTCAATCAAAATATAAGGCGTCCACTTGCAGCCCTTGAGGTGAGCCTTTACATTTCTTGATTCAAAGAAAGTCTTACACTGTTAATGTCTTGATTGGTTTAGTCCGAGTTGATGAAATTAGATCTAGGCTACAAATAACATCCAAGTGAAAATTTTCGTAATGTGCTGTTAAATTTCCATTCTTTTTTAAAACTAATTTCTTTTTGGAACATTTTTTGTATTTGCACTGAATTTTCATTTTTTTTATTACGCAATTTCATTTTCATAAAACATTAAGCAACTTTCTCTTGAGCATTGGCGACATTTCACTTCAACTATATTCCAAATTACTTATGGCAGTTACCTTCCCTCATCAATTGAGCGCCCACTTCAATTTATTTGGCGTTTGCCCTGATTGGCCGAGTTTGTGGGTGTGGTTACTCACGCTTTATGGAAAAACTATACGGCGAGGTATGTGAAAGCCGCACTTGTACGCACGTGTAGGAATTTCATTCATTCTTTTACCTGTTTTCTCGGGGTGTTGCATCAGCCGAAATAAAAAACGTTGGTGTAACACGGGATAAATCAGGATTCACTTGTTACTTGTCGTTCTCTTTCCCATTCTCGTTCAGTTGTAGTCAGTCTTTTGTTCTTTATGGAAAAACTATACGGCGAGGTATGTGAAAGCCGCACTTGTACGCACGTGTAGGAATTTCATTCATTCTTTTACCTGTTTTCTCAGGGTGTTGCATCAGCCGAAATAAAAAACGTTGGTGTAAAACGGGATAAATCAGGACTCACTTGGTTCCTGCCGTTCTCTTTCCCATTCTCGTTCAGTTGTAGCCAGTCTTTTGTTCGAAGCAGTAGTGCTAGGGGTGAGCTCGCAGTTTGAGCCTTTTTAAGTTTTTTAAAGTTGATTAGTTTTGCAGAGGTTAGTTAAAGTTTAAAGGATAGTTAGTTAGGAAGAGAGAAAAAGTTAGTAAATATTATTTAACGTCAACCGTTTTGGAGCTGTACTTCTATTTAAAAATTGTTTCAGTGAATTTCGGACAGGTAAGGTTTAAAAATAATTAATTAATTAGTGTTAATGAACCTAGTTGTAATTTAATTTAAAGCATAATTTTATCGTTTGTGTGGTGTGTTGATTAGCAGAATGGCGCGCACAAAGCAGACCGAACCGAAAAAGACCGCCTCCGGTAGTGCAAGGCCAGGACCAGCTTGTAGTAAGATTCTTCAGGCCAAAACGGCAAAGAAGGTCGGAAACGAGCCAGCGACTTCTCGAAAGGTAAAAATTGGCCCTAAGTCCAAACGTACCCAGAATCAGGGTGGGGATGAAAATGGTCGGCGAAGACAAAAGCCGAGATACCGGTAAGTTCATAATTATTTTTTTCCTTTCTTTAACGTATAGTATTAGCGCTTATTTGTATAACATAATTTCTAACAAGAATTTTTGTTTTTTTTTTCAATTCCAGTAAGTATCACATGAAAAAATATCATATTCATCAAGTAATTAAATTAAGCCCACGACTAATTGTTACTTTTTATTTTAAATGTGTGTAGGAGGATGCAGAAGCATACTTGGTCGGACTAATAGAGGACACGAACTTGGCGGCCATTCACGCCAAGCGCGTCACCATCATGCCAAGGGATATCCAATTGGCCAGGCGTATCCGAGAAAAAAGATCTCAATTCCAACATCTTTGCTTCCTTTATGAAGCTAAAGTTTTTTACCTAATTGTTCCCAGTTTTTTTATAATGCTAGTTTTACTTAGATAGTTAAGTGAGTACGAATGAGATTTTGCAAACGTTAATGAGTTGTTAAAATTGGATGAATGTGGTGGTAGGTACATGAAATGAAAATGACTTGATCCTATCAATATGTACGTGAATTAGAGTAAAAATAAAACTACCTTGTCCCCATGCTTAATTAACCTAAAATAATTAAACTCGTGAAATATATTTCAACATTTTATTTCCTGTTCATCTTAATCTTAATTGCACAACACAACGCATAAAGTTTTTGTTTGCCACATTATTTCCATAACCTATTCATAACTTGGGATCAATAATTAGAGTTAACAATTAAGAGCTTAAACTATAATTTAATTAATACTAAAAACTTGGGAACATAATCGTGATTTTAGACATTTTCAATTGTTTAGTCTTTTTCCATTTTTATTCTCTTTTGCATTTTTATCTTTTCTTTGTCGCCTTCGACAGCGGCACCCGGTGGAATTTGATTCTCGTTGGCCATTTTAACCCTCTTGGTAGTGATATTTGACCTTGGATTGAAACGAAACGTTTGGAAATACGCAGGTAATTTGATGTTATCCGTCACCCGTTTTGCTAAAGGTCTGGATGGCGCACTTGTCGTTGCTGGAACCTTTTTGGGATCAAATGAAGATGCTGGAGCCTCCTTCTTATTCTCGGTTTGTAAAATTTTAACAGCAGTCGCGGAGGGTGGTTGTGGAGCCTGTCGCGTTGAAGGAGTGACTTGAAGGGGAACATGCAACGTGCGCTGTCCTTAGGCGTTAAGGCTATTTAGCGACGAATGCTGATGTTGATGGTTTGGATTGTTTTCAACCACTAGGTTATCATGATCCCTCACCAAGTTTTCAGATTGTCTGTTGCCCCTCACACTGCCCCTGTAACCGCCTCTGTTGTAACCGCCTTTGTTGTAACCGCCTCTGTTGTAACCACCTCCTCGTGCTCCTCCCCTGAACCAAGTTGCTTGACCTTTTCTTTCCGCTTTCGTTTGATCCATTCTTCTATTATTATAATAGTTAGAATGAGTTGCGTTGATTACAAGGGGTTTCCCAATTTGCATCATCATCATCCCTGGAATTCCTGTCGGATTGAACATTTTAAAATGTTGAGCAGACCACATCGAGGCTTCAAGTTGCATTGCGCCTAATTGTGGTGGCCTGGATGATGACAATGTAACTAATGGCGTTGGTGATGGGATTGGTGCTTGTTTGATGACAGGCTCCGTTGTTTTTGTCGCTTCAACGGCTTCAGCTGGTGTGGTACTGGATTTTGCTGGTGCTGATTGCTTCGGCATGGGTCTTATAGTTGACTCAGTTTTGACAACTAGATGAAAAACATAGATGATTAAATTATGCTTATTATTTATTGCAACCATTTAGTTAACATAATGAGCACACTTACTTAAACGATGAAGGACGAACATATGTTCTTAAAAACTTTGAAATAAACATAACTCAACTTGTTTTAAATTTTATTTTAAAGCATCATCAAAATTCCTGAGATCTCATACAGATCTCATACATACATACATGATCTCATACATCATCAAGATTCCTGAGATCTCATACAAAAGTTTGCATTTTTACAATTAATTTTTCTACAACTTTCTACTCATTGCTATCCCATTCGGTTCATTACTAAATATTTTGTCATCTAATGGTTCATGGTCAATAAAACCTCCAAAAATGTTTCTAGCAAACGGATGAATAAGGGAGACATGCGGACGCTCTGCAAAATTTGATTTCCACAGTTTCATTCCCAGACTTATAAAGCTTCCAATCAAAATAGTTATCAAGTAGTGAGAAAAATCATGCAAAAATATCATGTCACATGATATTTATGCAAGGATCATGCAGGATCATGCTTGCTTGCTGCATGATGTGAGAGCGTCGACATGATGTCTGCATGCAAGCAAGCATGATCATGTGGAAATTCATGCAAGCGGACAGGCCAAATAAGGCAAAAGCAATGTGAAATGCACAGAATGCGTTTCGAACGTTGTTTTAAAATATAGTCTGGCCATAAAAAGTCATGCGAGGCTCATGTTGCCATGACCGGAAGCTTGCATGACATGATCCTTGCATGACATGACTTTGCATGACATGATGTCTGCATGACATGACATGCCTTGAATGGCCAGAATTTTCGTCACTATTATCAAGGCTCCAGCAACGTTATTAAGGACATATGAAAGGGACGCTATTTTCCAGGGCCATTCGCTAAAAATTGCAAAATTCATTTAAATGGTGAAATAATGTTCGTAACTTGTTTTTATCACGAGCCTTTTTTCCCCTTGCATTTGAAATCATCTGTCAAACAACACGTTTTTGTCAGGGCTGTTCTCTCTCACACGCATTTCGACACATCACACCGCCACTACTAGAGTAGCAGTTTGATATTAGCTAACATAATTTTTGGCAATCCTAATTAATTACTAATAACAATCAGTTTTTTTAAGTGTGATAAATAAAGATAATTGAGACAAAGAGGGGAGGTGATTTACACAAGATGGGGGACGAAAGGGGTGAAGAGGTATTTAGACGTGTAAAGTGTAATGGGATTTATTTCCACTCCCTTACCAACATCCGGAGTAAGGCAGAATTTCTTCGTCATTTCACTGCAAACTTCCAGCCAGGTATTTAATTTTATTAACTAATGCATTCTATTTTTATCAATTGTAATCAATTTTTCTTTTTTGCTAATTTTTAGTGTTGGACTTTGGAAACATAGAGATTGCAAATTGCGATTTTTACCCAGCCACTCCAGACAAAAAAGCATGTGCTGTCATTCGAGCGTATCCGGGGGTCCTGCTCGACATTTTTACTGCGTTTTGCATTGCAAAGTCTGTGCGGATTAAAGGAGATTATTGGCAAGTCTCTTTTGACAATTTACAATTTATTTGATCGTTTAACATTGGTCGTAATTATGTTTTAAATCATAGTATAAACCTTTTAGGATACACTGGCAAATTTTCCACATTCGCTGAACTCTGTATGAAGATACAATAATTTATTAATAAAGTTAATTTGTCTGCTACATAAAAAACACATTTAAATTAATTAAAATTAATTACCGTTTCGTGCTTCCAAGAAAGTTAGCGGATGAGTAACGACTGCATGAAGGCTGTGCTGTTGGTCAGAAGTTATTCCGCGGATTATTGCGGACACTTTGTTGCTTATTCCGGCTATGTCCAGTTGGACAATGTCAGCCACAATAGGGACTTGCAAGAATTCCTGTGTCTGCCCCACACCACTGCGTCAAAAAATACCCGCTCAGCATTGTTTTCACTCTGGTCGTTTCAGGTTGGCACAAATTTATTTTCCAAAGCAGTTATTGTTTCCCGTATAATGCCATAAGGCTCTTGGGTTGACACGGGAGAAAAATAATACATTTTCCCAATTTCAAAGGTTGGATTATTTGAATTAGTCTCCACAATTAGATGGAAAGGTACTGGATTTGGAGAATTTTCATTAGAGGGAATACGATTCTCGGATATAATCTGCCAGTAAAATGAGGGGTGCTTTGTAAACTTTTATCACCTCCAAACGATCAAAATTAACGGTAAAAGGGTACACACAAGTGAGATTTCGCTTAGTTTCGGGAAGTATGGAACCTGACGTCAAGCGGAAAAAGGTTTGGTCTTGTGGGGGAAGCGCTGTTGGTCCGCCATTTAGATACATCCTAGCTCGAACGTATCCAACTGGTTTTAATTCTTCGCTGTCACCATCAGCATCTCGCTTATCCTGTTTAAAAATAAATTGTCAATTAAGCATCATGGCTATTTAGACATTAGCTAATTTGTCACATCATAACTTTTCATACCGCACTTTGAATAATTTTCCCATTGTAGGTAAGAACTGGGTACAGTTTAGCTGATTCTGAGCATCCATAAACTTGTCAAACTCGTCCATGTGGTCGACCTTGAAGTTGAGGATGTTATTGCTTGATTGCGTTAACGATCCTTAGAGAAAGAGTGAGTCCTCTGCTTCCTTTTTAACACACATAAAATAGCAGTTTCCTTCTGTTTCTAACAGCTTTGATGCAGTTTGGAGGAAAGCTGAAGCGTGATCGAAACTAGAATGGATTGGCGGAGGCACGACGGACATTTCCTTACCCTACATCTAGCAATCCAAACCAAGTTTTCTCTGGTTGGTTTGTGCTATACAAATGGAAATAGAAAAGATTACTTTTTATCAGAACAATTTAAATATGGCCATTTCCTTACACTATAACGACAATCGCAAACCCCTCCAACCAAAGTAGAATTTAAGCACAGATAGTTGATGGCGATGTCGGATTTACACGTGACACATGTAAAGGAGGGCTTGAGATTGGTAATCTCACCAAAGTCAAAAAATTCATTATGATTAAGACTTGAGATAATTGCATAGAGATCAGTGAAACGGTAAATTTCTCCATCTTCTCCTAGTCCAAATCCTTCTCGAAACTGCTTTCTCCAACCCCGGTTCAATAATCTGAATGGGCTTGTAACGGACATTTTTGTTGTTTTCCAACATGGCTATAAAATTTAATAAAAAATGCTAAATGCGTTTTAGAAAATGATAACCAATTATTTTTACAAGTGTTATTTCTACTTACTCAAGGCTTGAACAGGGTCTAAGAGACTCATAAATGTGACCGCAAACCACTTTATCTCTTCAGAATCCACTGTCATTGTATAGATCCTAGTCATAAAACTGACTCGTGCTCCAACATTGAAAAGTCTCGTTTTCTGGGATTTGGCCTGTGAATGAAATCCGTCCTGACTTGGAATCGGATTGCGCGGTGTGGTTGCAGTCTCCGTATTATCCTCATTAAGAAACCGTTGTCATCTTGTTTGAATAAATTGATCTGGACTTTCCAAAGCGCATTTGTCAGATACGGATCATTACTTTTTGTGTTGATTCCTACATTGGTAATGGTTCCTTCCGGAGACCTCTGCCTCATTGTATCCTTTGAAAAAAAGATACACAAATTGCCCAATCAAAAACATGTTTGAAATCTTTTTAAATGAAATATTTATAAGACCTACCGCAGATACATTCTAGTAAAATCCTTTAATAGGCACATTTTTGACGATATCAAATGCTCTAAAAAGGTCAAATAATACTCCTGGTCTAGCCCTGATGACCGCACTTGGCGTTAAAGGATAAAAGTCACAATCTATATTCTCTAACGTTTAACCGTTTTCCAAAAAATGCTCCGTTAAATAATTACAAAACTCATCCTTGCTAACTATTTCCCGTAGTTTATGGAAATATAGTCCGTTGCACTTTACCGCACGAAACACTTCCTCTTTTTCTATTTCATCCCCCATCTTGATAAACTAATTTACTCTTCTCATTCACTACACTAATGTCACTAAAAAATTAAGCTGATGATAATTAATAATTAAACTAAATTTCAAAGAATAATTAGATTAGTTTGCAAATGAAAATGCTTCTAGGTTTGCCAGTCTGGTACGTAGAAAAAAAATATGAGGTAATAATGACAGATGATTTCACGTGCATGGAAAACTGGCTCGTGCCAAAAACAAAGCGCGCTCAACAAAGGGCAACAAAGAATGAGAAGAAGTCATGTGAAAAAGCTTATAAATAGATGAGCATGAAAATAAAAATGTGGACGTTTTCTGATATTACATTTTATTAAATCTCCTTTAATACAAAATTAATTTATCAAATATGGTATCAATATTAAAAGTGTGATATTAAAAATACTTACCAACTTAATCAATTTATAACTTCAGGGATCAATATTAGAAATACATAAGGCCTATTTTTCTTTTCACTTTTCTTTTCTTTTCACCCACGAATTCCAGCCTAGCAAGATTATTATTAAAATTATTCAAAAATGTGTGCAAAAACGAACGCCCGACAATTTTAATTTCAGAATCTGCTTATCTGGAACCTTTTTCCCCACAAATGCAAAGCGCTCCTATGGAAAGCGTTGGTGGTCACTCTCTGTTCCTTTATCTGATTCAGACACCCACAACTCTTATGATTCCTTATTAGAAAGTAGGTCACGCGTTGCTCAAGTTTTTTTAATGTGAGATCATTCTTGGTGGAAGTGACTGATTCAACTGAAAAAAATTCACCTTTTCCTGACATAACGCAAAGTGCTTGGATCGGGTGCAATAATGAATGGGCTTTTTATTAAGTTTGTTTCTTTCGATTAAGCAGTTGACAAACCGGAAGTCATTGGTAGAGTTTCAATTTCTTTTGTAGTAGTTGTAGTAGTAGGAGGAACAACTGACCTACATCACCTCACGTCTTTAATGGAGGTGTTATTTGCATAACCCCATCAAAAGTGATATTAAATAGATTGGAAATAAAACTAATGAGCTTGAAAATTTTATTAAACTTAAATTAATATAAACTCCTGTAACGTTTCAAGATTTTATTTATTAAAAAATGTCACCACACAATCATTCATCAATTTTTTTTCAAATCATTCTCCGCATTCTATTAACAAAACAATTAATTTGGGATCAAAAGTAAATCATAATAAGTAGTATAATTAGAAGCTTTACATTCATTACTAAATAGAGAAAGTCTAGCCTAGAATCTGGGATCATAAAGTAGATTACTTAACATAAACTACAATTAATCAAAAGCGCCTCTTCAGTTGTTTATTCTTTCTTCATCATCGCTTTCTTCTTCCCTTTTCCATCGTCTTTTAATTTTTCTTCATCGCCTGCTGGTCTTTCCCTTTTGGGATGAATATTTGGCCGTGGATTAATACGATTCCTTCGTACTGGAGCCTCCTTCCGGCCATCATCCTTCTCTTTCTTGTCGCCCTTGTCGCTTACACTGGCAGCTTCAAGTCCCAACATCTTTTGCTTTTCCTCTGTTGATGAAGTAAGGGGTTGTGGGAGCTGACTGGTTGAAGGATTTAAATGCAAAGGTTTTCGTGAAGCACATGTCTTTGGGGCACTAGGTTGTCCTTGGGTGTTTAGGCTCTTTGACGAATGATGAGGATAGTTTGGAACGTTCCCGGCCAGCCAATTATCATCGCCCAAGTCTCTAGATTGTCGCTTGTCCCCAAACCCTCCCCTTAAACTTTTCCTAAAACCGCGTTGATAACCGCCTCTTCGTACCCCTTTTCCTCTAAACCAATTTGTTTGGCCTTCAGCGCCCACGCTTCCTGCAGGTGGTTCACTCATCCCGGGAAATTGTGGTGAAGTGGATACTAATGATGCCGATGATGACAGAGGCGTTGGCATTGGGATTGAGTGGGCTTGGTTGCTGTTGCTGATGATTACAGCGTCTGATGGTTTTGCAGCATCCTTGAATTCAGATGGCATGGTAATGGGTGACTTTGCGGTTGGGGATGACGGCTCTACTTTAGGGACTATAGATGTCAACTGAATTTGCTTTTCGGACCGACTTTAATAATGTGCCTTGAGCTGACTACTATACCAAATTAAAAACAAAGTTAATTAACGCAAATACATTTATTTGTATAAATTAGCATAATCATGATACTCGCACTTACCCATTCTTATCAAAGTGTCAATCAAACTGGTTCGCCTCTCACTTTCTATTTCTGCACGGTGCCTTGCAAGTCCATCGATCATATTTCCGAACAGTGACGCAGACAGAGTAAAATTTTGAAAATTTTAAATTTGATACGAAAGTAGACGATTTCACGTTGAAACTTTTTAACAATCTCGATGCAATTAGCACAACCAAAAACGTTAACGATCAAGTCAGTGGTGTTGACTAATTTGGATTCGCCATCATCATCCGGTGTCCTATTCTCTCCCTCATCACCTTCATTGACACGGGTTGAACAAGAGTTGAAGACATCACCACCAAAGTAGTCTAGGATCGCGTTGATGGATTTGAGACTAATCTTCTTTTCCTCGTCATTGTTATCATCACGCTTAACGCAGAAATAACAAAAGCTATTTTTAACGTCAAGCGTGAGTGATTGCTTTGGAATACTGGATGTTGCGGATGTTGATGATGACGGGTTCAGTTTTGGTACCGTTTCGTCTGGGTCTTGAGTCGCTGTCAATCCAGTTTGCTCTTCATTAATCAAACAGACGTTTACAGTTGGCCTTGTGCTGACAACTATCGAGAAATTATATACAAAGTTAGTCCACGCAAATATTTGTATAAATTAATATCAAAAGAATATTTGCACTTACTCTTATTCGTCAAAATGTCAATCAAGTTGGTTGGCCTCTTACGTTCAAATTTCACACGGTGCCTTTCACGACCCTTCATCATGGTTCCGAGCAGCGACAGAGAAAGTGATTTAAACTTTACATGAAAGAATCTGATTGTATATTCAAACTGTCCTACAATGTCGATGCATTCGGCACACGCAAACACTTTTACAATCACGTCTTTTGTCTTGACTAAATCAATTTCGCCTTCGATATTATCACGAGTTGACCGCGGGTTGAACATTTCAATCCCAAAATATTCTAGAAGCGCATTGATGGGTTTGAGTTGAATCTTCTTTTCCTCGTCATTGTCGTCATTACGCTGGACGCAGAAATAGCAAAAGTCCTTGATAGCGTCAAGCGTCATGGATGTAGGGGTTACACTGCGCTGCTCTAAAGATAGGGATGACGATGACACACAGGGCCTTGCCATCTTTTCCCCGAGACTATATTTAAAAAAGAGCAAAACTAGTTTAAGATGCGAACATTGTGACTCTGTAAATTGAGCTTTTGTACCATTTAATTAAACTAATTTTTACCTGCTTGTTAGAGCACTTTCACTATTAGTAGTCACAATTTGTATTAATCTAAGCCTGCCGTTACGTAAATAATTCTTTGTAAAAGACGTTTAAGAGTTAATTACACTTTTATTTGTAATCATCTGTCAACTACCTCCTTTCACTCCTACCACAAAGAGTAGAGTATGGAAAGTGCAATAGCTTTAGGAAAATAGAAAAAAAATTTCTGGCAACAAAGCTCTTACACAAAATAATAGAGAAAGTAAAAGGGTCAAGCCAAAGAAAAAATGATGATAGACACTTAAAATGATGTGTGGACTTGTGAAAAAAGAGTTATTTTTATCAATCTATATTGCCTTTGACCTTGACATTCTTTTTACTTGTGAGGGCCTTCGCAGTGCTATTAATAACTTCAAGTAAAACCATGCACTTTTATCACTCATTATTACTCACCACAAATGTTTAATTTTAAAATTTGCAAACCCAGCGTCACTTAGTTTGTGCCAAGATAATAAAGCAGTTTTGAAAGTAGACAAATTATGTTTTCATTGATTTATCAATTTTTTATTACATATTTATTATTAGGTATCAGAGTAAACAATAAAGCAACTTTGAAAACAACTGTCAGTTTTAAGAACTAGTCAATTTAAATGGGAACAAACAAGTTTTAAATCATTACGGCTATAAACAATTTACATGTGCATAATTAGTCACTTATTTAACTCATTTCTTTTCCGGGAAACCGACATTATCGCTGCACAAGACAAGGCCCTCAGAAAGTCACAACAATTGGATAAACAGTTGAGAATGATTTCCGAATCTTTCAGGGAATGGAAAGGCTGACTAAGAGAAAGCTTCTTTGGTTCCAAAGTCGCCAATTAATCCTCTGAAATAAAATGACAGATATTTTAAAATTATAGTATAAAGTGTTGTCAATTTTGAAGATTTTACCCAAACTCTTTAACTCAGGAACTGGTGCCACTACAGACGCGACGACATCCTTGTTCCAAAGTTGCAACTTTCCTTCATTATCAAAATGTGTCACAGAATGATTAACTATTAAAGTAAATATTTTATTAAAATAACGGCCAAATAGGACGAATAATAATTTAAAAGTTTTTATTTACGCAGACGCCTGTTGACACGATTCCTGGAACTTATGTGACAACCTGCGTCCAGAATGGTGCCGATATTCTCCTCAGATGGACGCATCATAAGATCTCAACAAATTAGGCATTACTTGGATCGGCCTTACAAAAACCATAATAAACTTTAAATTCATTGTAATTGTCAATTAATCTAAACTTTTTAAAACGAGACAAAATTAAAATAGCAACTGATGGAACGATAGCCCTCTAAGGAAGCGATGGAACTCCTCTTAATTAATGCACTTTCCTTTTGTTTTGATTAAATCATCTGACCGGCAGCACATTCATAAGCGCACCGTTGCTGCTATCATAGAACAAAGACCATGTGCTTTTTTTGTGTTGCGTTGTTTTATAAAAATACAGGCATCAATACAGCGCGTCGTAGGTCCTCCCATCCTCCCAAACTTTCCAATGCAATTTACTTTTAAACCGATGAAATGTGAATTTTACTTTTTATTCCCAGTTCAACCTAATGACGACGTCTTCGTCCGTCTTTCGGCTTTCCGTCTCCGTCTATACGAAGACGAAAAAACGAAGACGGATATGACGAAGTAAAAGAAGACTTTCGTTTTCGTTTTCGTCTTTCCCACAGCTGATAGAAAAAGACGGCGTTTGTCGTCTTCATGGATTCTGCTTGATGTTACAAGTGGTCTCATTCCAGGGCTTACAATGCTGGTGGTCTGGGTCTGACTCGTCTAAACCGTTATCGAATATATCAGCCATTGTGACAATTGTCATGATGAATGCGACGATGACGTACAAGACGTACGTACTAGGACTACCTTCCAGACTAGAGCTTCTTGCAATTTATTCAAGGTGGGTTTAGAGACTTGTGTCGAAGAGAAAGTTAAATAAAAAGAGAAAAGGTAAGAGTGGCTTTTACTTGATAGTCTCTGTTTGCGTTGGGTGGCAAGAACGGAATGAAAAGAAGGCCAAACATAGGGCGTTCAATCCCAGTCTGCTTATCGATGATCACTTGAAAAATCTGAATAAAAAAAAGGAAAAATGTGTAATGACTAATTTATTCAAAGAGAAAAACCATTACTTTCGCGTTCTCTTACGGTTAAGGCAGCATGGAAAATTATATACAACACGAGCCACACGCTAGCATAGATTGTGACGCGGTTAGTGATGTCACGAGAATCGGTGCGGTTACTGCTGTTCGCACTTTCATCATTGCAATAAACCTGGGATGGGGACCCCGAGGTCCTAGTAAAATGCATGATGAGCCCCACTTGAAAAGAAAGAAATGGCGTATCAAAATTGTCTCTCATCATTTCATTGAAGAAAATAAAATCAAAGAAATTGCTGTTGGCTTACGTGCAATCAGGTAGAGAACAAATTCCACAACCGAGTGCATACCGCAAGTAATCACGCGAGGAATTCGGGGAATGAGACGCAAACCTAGAATTACAGTCATCAAGCCAAACATACCGACGAAGGCATAGCCAGGGGCCCTGTGAGCATCAGAATCCCCGTCCAATTGTCTACATCAGGAGTAGATGGTCTCTCGCATGGCGGAGACAGTAGATCGGAACAGGGTCAAGACAGATATGTACATGAATAGGTGAACCTAAATGAAAGTAAAACAATCATTTAGATTTTAAAATTGTAGCTAATTCCAATGAAGTATATGTGTACCTAAAGCCAAGGTGGACACGAGGCACACCTCCCGTGCATACAAGTCTCTTTATAGTAACGCGTGACGAACAGACATACTGGAATGATGAACATTGTAGAGAAGATGCACAAATTCCCATGATACTTTCACATTTGCTGTTATAAAAGTTAGGCAGTTACACTAGAGGCTTCAGTTATTCAAAGGAATATGAATTTTTATCCAGAACGTCGTCTCTCTAGAAATTCTCCTTGCTTCTATTAAAACCTTTCCTTAAACGGGACGCTGATTAATCGATTTTTATCCGAATCGATACTGGCATCGTCTTGAGATCTGCTAAATCCGTATCGTACAATTCCACACAATCTGCCGAACACGCCTTAAGTCGTTAAGTCTTGAGTCCGTGAAGTTTGTGTACGTATCCCAAGTTAAATAGTTGAAATTATACTGTGGCTGTTTCGAAATCTCTGCATCCTGGTGCTCACAATGCTGGTATTGAGAATGGGTTGCAGTTTTACTTAGGAAGTCCTCACATCGCCTACCAAACGTTCAAATGTCGATCTGAATACAAACATGTAATATTATATAGCCTAAGAAACGAATTGAAATATTTACAAATTGATCAATTTACTTACTCCGTTTGGTTGGCCCTGCAAATAAAATTTCGGAAATCGTAAGAAATTGTCTATTGAAAGGATTCCTCAAGAGCTCCTTTTCAAACATAAGTTATCTCAAGAGAACTTCATTAGATGCGATAAGCAAGAGGGATTCAAGACGCCGTTTTCGATATCGCTAGTCAGGCGCATTTGCATTATGAAAAGTCAAAAAGTCTAAAAGATAAAGTACCAAAAGAAGTTCTTCTCCTGCTACTCATTGGAGCTCCAACCCAAATCTATTTGAGGCGCCTTCAAAACGCCAATTTTAACCCTTACGACGGCGCCTTAAACAGGCGATATAGTTTACTATCTTTTCATGTATATTATCGCAAGTTGTACAGGACTTACTGAAGCCAGTGAAAGTGATTAGTTAAAATGGATAAGCCTAGTACAAGTAAAGTTTATAAGAAAATCATCCAAGGAAGAAAGTTTAAGTTATAAGCTATTAAAACAAGACGACTTTGATCTAACCGTCAAATATATCAAGACTTGCTTACCGAATGCATCTAAATTCCAAAAGGTTATCGAGCAGACATTAAAAAGGGTAAGCCATTTAATATTAAAATACTTTCATGCCCGGAGTAAACTCTTTAACTATTTATTTTACAGACTTTCGTCTTTGAATTTCTTAAAAGCTGCATCTACACAAGCAAGTATAATAATTGCAGCCAGTTTTCTATCCAGTTTTCCGTCGACAAGTACGGTATTCATATAATCTTTACTCAATATCCCAAACCGAATACTATCCTTGACCTTTCCAAATGCAATTTTACAATCTTTCTCAACTCCCAGGGTAATCCGCTCCGTAAAGCTGTATGTAAATAAATAAAAATGTAATTACAATATAGTTAATTTTAGAAATAAAAATTAAGCATTGCTTTAATTACTCTCTAATTAAAAAATAAATGTCACGTTCCGCCAGACTGATAACATCGCATTGGAGTACTTCTGCAAGACTGTCATGGTCTTTAACCTTCACCATGTTATCCAAAGTAAAAACCTTTTGCGCATTTCTAATTTTTAAATTAAATTCACAGTTAGATTTAAATATTTTATAAAAACGCTAGTAATCACATTAAAATTCTTATTATCTTACTTAAACACTTTCAAAAGAAACTCGTCCACGTTATGCTCAATATTTTTTGTCCCACCTTCCACGGAGATTTTTGCGTAAATGTGCAAAAAATTCACAAACTTGTCTGGAGTGTCCACTTTTTCGCTTGAATACAATGCCTCAAAAATGTTATTAAAATCGAACGCCCGACATAATGCGATGACCGTCTTTCTTACGTCTTCATCCAGAGCGCCCACAGATGCCACCGACCTTTCCTTACGGTAAAGGACCTGCATAGAATAACAATATTATTCATGTGTCTTGTGAGGAAATACTACTACATTTATAAATTTAAAATCTACAAAATAATTACATTGTAAAATGCATGTGTAATTTTACGGGACTACGGCTTGATTTCTGTGGTGCTAATGTGAACGACTCGCTTGTCGATTCTGCAACCTTTGTCATTCCAATTGAGCAGTACAATCGAATGCACTCTAATCTTGATGCTGGGAGTAATAACAGCTACTGAAGGCGCCACTGTCAGTTGCCACTGTCCATTTGTAAAACTCTTGACGCCAGTCAGGGTCAATCAAAATGTAAGGTGTCCACTTGCTGCCTATGAGGTGAGCCTTTTCATTTCTAGATTCGCAAAAAGTTTTACAATTTAATGTCTTTATTGGTTTAGTCAGAGTTGATAAGATTGGGTCCAGACTACAAATAAGATCCAAGGGAGAGTTTTGATAATGTGCTGTTAAATTTTCTTCCTTTTTAAAAACTGATTTTATTTTGGCACATTTTTCGTATTGGCACATAAGAACTGTTTTGGTTTCCTCATCTGAATTTTCATTTTTCTTATTACGCAATTTCATTTTTGCTATAAGAAATTCATGAAACATCTAACGACTTTCTCTTGAGCTTTGTCAATTTGCATTTCACATCAAATATATCCTAAATTATTCACGGCAGTTATATTCCCTCATCAATTGAGCGCCCACTTCAATTTATTTGGCGTTTGCCCTGATTGGCCGAGTTTGTGGGTGTGGTTTCTCACGTGCTTTATGGAA